>JAJLYD010000226.1:0-46470 GCA_030571615.1 Jamesozyma hellenica | reverse complement strand
AGGGTTGGAATATCGATACGATTAAATACATTTGTATATAAGAACGGCTCACGCGAGCCAGTCCATAACTTATATACATGTTACATAATAAAAGAACTAAGCTATTTAATAACTACATCAGGACTATCATATTCAAGATTAGATCGGATTGTACATTAGATAAATTAGAGTAAGTTAAGAGATATCACTATATTACAAATTTGACTAAGTAAGCCTTGTTGGCGCAATCGGTAGCGCGTGTGACTCTTAATCACAAGGTTAGGGGTTCGAGCCCCCTACAGGGCTTTTAATATCTAAAGATTGTTAAAATTCAACATTTTTTTGTTTTTATTTTTGATTTTCACGCATCACCAAAAAAATCGTAAAAAAAGTTCTACTATTTTACAAATTACATTTATTCACAGTGAAATATTTAACACTAACTTTACAAAAAAAGCCATCATATTTTCAATAGCTCATATTCATTGCAACAATTCACTGTTAAATAAATAATGAATTTTGACACTGATAATACAGGTAACACTGATTCAGTGCCTGAAGTTAATGAAAATAGCATTCCCCATGATGCAAATTCTGATATTCCACCTGGTGCTACATGTCGTATTTGTAGAGGTGATGCAACTATTGATAACCCATTATTCCATCCATGTAGATGTAAAGGTTCAATAAAATACCTTCATGAACCTTGTTTATTAGAATGGATTGCATCAAGGAACGTTGATATTAGTGTGCCTGGCACTTCAGTCAATTGTGATATTTGTCATTATCCATTCCAATTCAAAACTACCTATGATAGTAACATGCCAGCTAAAATACCTTTATCAATTATTTTAAAAAATTCTTTTATTTCAGCTTTTGCTAAAATACGTAGCTTTTTCACTTTAGCCTTTTTTGGGTTTTTAGTAATTGTAGGATTGCCGTTAACGTGGAACGTGTTTGGCAAACTATACGTATTTTTACTGGATGGCCAGTTGCCTTTTCCTTCTGATATTTGGAAAAGTCTCATATTTGGTTTTGAAAAAAATGTACCTGAAAATTTAACTTTTACGAATATTATAATCCGTTTATGTTTTAATATTGAATTTTCTACATGGCAAATAGCACTATTTTTTATTTTGCAATTGGCTCTATATTTCCAATACGACATGATTGTCAGAGAGGAAGTCTTTAAAAAAATGATCTTCCACAAAATTGGCCCAAATATTTCTCCTGAGGAAATAAAAGCTCGTTTAAAAGCTAGATTTCCTCAAATGGAAGACGAAATGTTAGATTTGATTGTAAAATCCATGGCGGAACGTGAAAGAAGGGAACAAGAGCAGATTAATGAGGTTCAAGAAGTCCAAAATAACGCGATTGCCGAGGAAGTCAATAACGATCTCAATGAAACTGACGATGAACATGCTGACCCTGATTTTGTTCCACGTGAAGAAAGTGACGATGAAAGTGATTTGGACAATTCTTTAGCTTCAGAATCCGGAGATGAAGAACATAGCATTAATCAATCTCACAACGAAGATGAATTAGCTGATGTGGATGTTGAGTTGGAGGGCGATAATCAAGTCAATGATGCTGAATTTCATCAAGCTCAAAGGGATTTTGATAATTTATTAGATTTTCAAGAAGTAAGAAGGGTCCAAAGACCAAATAATGTTGCACCAGCCCATGTTCCTGAACCACAAGCTGATTTAGAAAATAACATCGGAGAACAGCCAAACCCATTTCCTGTACCACAACAAGAAGCTCAAATTCCAATTGCTGCAGACCAACCACAAGCCCAACAAGTTGGCCCACTTTTAATTAATATGAGGTTGAATCTCACATATTGTATTGCATACTTTAGTGTTGCAGTTATATTTATTTTTGCTTATCTTTTAATATCATATTTGCTTCCAACGGTTGTAGGTTATGGTTTATTATGGATTTATCTAAGCATTTTTAAGGTATTTTTTCGTGGTTTCGTCTACTTATATTATTTGTCCAATTTCAACAAATTATATGATTTATCTTTTGAAAACGTGCCCTACTTTGGTTTTGTAAACAATTGGATCTTGACGAACATTGTTGATACTATTTCAAAATACTATCACGGTTATGTTAACAACACAATGAAATCTTCATTAATCATAAGAGCTTTGCCCGCATGTACAACTTATATAACAGCTGTTGTTTTGGTCAGCATTGCTTCGGAGTTAATCTGCAAAGGTTATAGTCGTGTTAAAAGTATGCCGGGTCGTATGAGAAGACTGATTTTCCAAATATTATTTGCAATAAGGTGTTCCTTTAAAGTTTTTACTTTGTTTTTTATTGAATTGGCTGGATTTCCTATTTTTGCTGGTGTCATGTTAGATTTTTCTTTGTTTGCCCCAGTTTTGGGTAAACCAAACGAGTTCATTTTTGTTCCAAGTGTCAACTACTTTTGGGGTCAGTCTGTAATCACGTATTGGATAATTGGTACATTATATATGTACTGGTTTGCAAAATATATTGGAATGATTAGAAAGTATATTATTAGACCAGGTGTTTTATTTTTCATTAGATCACCTGACGATCCAAATATTAAAATTCTTCACGATAGCTTAATACACCCAATGAACATACAATTGTCTAGATTATTCTTGTCTATTTTTATTTATGCCGTTTTCATAATTGCAGGATTTGGTTTCCACACCAGAATTCTTTTTCCAATTATCTTAAAGTCAAACATATTGAATTCTCCAGAGAATTTTGTTTTTGGAAAATTATTCAATATTTATACAATGGCATTGGTTTTTTATTTTGCTAAACGAATTATTGAATCAAATCCAAATGTCAATATTACTGTCAGGGGTTATTGGGCCAAAATTTTTGAAGTTTCTTCCAGAAAATTGCGCCTATCTTCTTTTATACTCGGAAAAGACTATGCTATTGAAAGAGGCCATATCAAGTATCGCAACATATTTTATAAGTTATTTGCTTCTAAAAGGGCTCAATGGTCTAATCCTCATTTATTTTCAAGCCCAAAAACACATTCTCAAGCAAATCAACTGTTTAAAGAAAATAACTCTGTTCATGCATATTTTATTCCAGATGGTATATTAATGCGTGTTCCCTCTTCCGATATCGTCTCTAGAAATTATGTCCAGACATTATTTGTTCCTGTTACCAAAAGTGATAAATTATTGAAACCTTTAGATCTAAAACGTATACTTGAAAGAAACAAGAGAAACGCTGGGGAATTTGGTCATTTGGATCAGCAAAATACTGATTTTGATGAATATTTTATTTGCTACGTTCCACCCAACTTTAAATTGAGATATATTTCTCTCATTGTATTGATGTGGTTTTTTGCATCGGTCTTGATACTTTGTAGCGCAATAATCTCTCAGTATGTTTTCAATACAATCACTGCTGTAACTATAATGCCAATTTTGTTTGTTTTAAAACTTCACGAAAAATATGCAGCTTTTAAAACTTTGGTTTTAATTAGTTACAAACAAATGAACGTACAATATGTATGCTTAGGTGCCATTGTTTTATCATTTGCATTGGATTATTTCAAAGAACATCAATTGTTAAAATATTTTATTAAAAATCAAGTACCAGAAAATATAGACAACGATGGTAATGATATTCCTGAACAGGGGGCAGCCAACGAACCACAACAGCTAGTTCAACGCCCGGATCTTATGGACGTTATTTTTGAAAATTGGATTTGCAAATATATGGTAATTCAATTACCTTTGGTGGCTATTATTGCTTTTGTCAGATTGATTTTTGTTGATTGCGTTTACGCCTCTATTACTTATTATAGTTACATTTATATGAAATTTTTGATATTTGGAACACCAATGGATACGAATATTTTTAAGTTATTGGATAAATATTCTTTTATGGTTCTTCTTAATATTGGCGGCTTCATTTCAACATCTCTGTTCATTTTCAGAGCGCTGAATAACATTCGTATCGCCCAGGATAGAAGATGTTTTAACCTCGTTAGAATTCAATGGACTAATTTGATTCGTCCAACTTTTAGGAACATTGTTACATTTTATTCAATCTTAATTTCCATCTTTTCCATTTATGGTACTGCCGAATACATGTCAAATAGCATTAGCTATACTTCAGTTGGTTCTCTAGTAAAATTTTTAATTTTTGGAAGATTCATTAAAAAGTATAGAAGTATTCCT
Organism: Jamesozyma hellenica; assembly: GCA_030571615.1. Lineage (NCBI taxonomy): Eukaryota > Fungi > Ascomycota > Saccharomycetes > Saccharomycetales > Saccharomycetaceae > Jamesozyma > Jamesozyma hellenica. The sequence continues at coordinate 42,304 of JAJLYD010000226.1, read as the reverse complement.
TGGACCATTCCACAGCATCTTTTGTATTCAACAATCACTACGGGTTTATGTATTTCAATTCTAACTTTCATTCGTCTTTTCTTACAAGAATGGGTTTTAGAATCTGTTCAAAATATCAAAGATAGTGTTTATGCCAAAGGTAGGTCATTGGAAAATTATACAAACAGTAATAGAGATTGAAGTAATTGTCAACCGGAATAGTTCAATATATTGCATTTAATATTAGCGATATTTAATGTGCTATGTGCAATCGTGAAGGAATAATTACTGAATTCACGAACTTCATGAAAGTGTACTGCATAAAAATTGAAGAATTTTTTGATAAAATCTAGGAAATTGTTAGTTGCTTTTTTTTTTTATAATATATATATATATATATATATATATATATATATTAGGCAAAATATCAATGCTAATATATGTGTATATATGTACATATATTTCGAAGAGTTTTAATTATCCTCCTCGTCTTCTATAGAAATTGTTTGAACGAACTGAGTAGATGGTATATAGTCAGTTGTCTTGCTACCATTATTCCTTTTAACTGTAGATCTTATTGGTGAGCTCATTTCAAAATAACTTGAATTACTTTCATTAAGCTCCTTGTTCAGATTTCCTCTAATTTTATCCAGACGATGTTGTTTTGCATCGTCATGGGATACAAAATTTTCTATATTGGTTAGTTCGCTATTTTGTACTTTAATATTTAAGGGGCCATTATTGTCACGACTAATGCTACTTGCATCATTTTTACTATCATAACCAAGTAAATTGACATCATTATCTGCATCAATGTCAGATATAATAATCTTTTGACTAGTCTCAGCCAAATTTCTACCTGGGGAAATATAAAATTTTGGCGTGGAAGGTGTCGAGATAGATTTTTGATCTTTTGGAATGCTATTTTGTATAGCAGATTCAAACACTGGTTTTATTTTGTGAATTATTCGCCTATAATCTATATCTGACAAAGATGATGAAGGTGGCTCACTTTTTGCTAAAAAATATTCGGCACCACGATTTGCTAATGTTGTTTTTGTAAAATATTTGGAGGTAATCTCGCGATTAAGCGCTCTGTTTTTCCTTTCAGTATTTCCATATTGGCCTGGTGAACTTTCTAAAGCATGGTTATTTATTAAATCAGAATTTGAAGATCTAATCGGAGATGAGGCATAAGAAGTTTTTGACTCACGATATTTTAAGTCTTCATGAGAAATTGAACCCAAATCGATATCAATCGTTCTATTTTTTTCTGCATTAGTTTGGGCGTTTTGACTGTTTAATAAATTTGGTTTCTCAGAAAACTCTAAGTTATCAACAAAATCATCGAATGACTTCTTGGGATCAGAAACTGATAAATGTTCATTTGCTAATACATTACTCACCTTTTCAGCAGAAGGACTCGGTGGTTCAGAAGTCAATTCGCCTGGAATATTGGAAGTATCAACATCGCTGTTCTCTACGAAGTCTTCCGTATCATTTTTATTTTCTGTTTCAAGACTTGAAGTTTCGATATTATTTTTATCAAATTTCATTTCATTTATAAGTTGATCTTTTGGAATTTCCTCTATAATTTCAAAATCGCCATCTTCATGATCTTCATCTCTTTCCCTTTCGTTTTCCATTGGATCAATATTATTTTTCTTCATATATTCTATTTGATCATTCTGTAGACTCCAAAGAACTTTTCTTAAATCTTTTCTAGCTTGAACATTTCTTTTGTTTTTTTCAAAAAATTCATTCACAATCATTGATGCATTTCTACTTTTTTTTTTTGCCATTCTCCAAACTTCCATGGTCTTTGATGGGTTCTGAAAAAATTTTCGAGCAGTAAAAATAACGTGAACTCCACAGTCGCTCATGTTTGGTTGTTGAGGCACCATACAATTTTTTATCTTAATCCATGATTTATCAATTGTTAAGGAATATTTGTCTTTAGCATATGATACCAAGAATTCCTTGATTGGATCAATTTCTCTTGTGTGTATACCCTTTAAAGAATCAAAGGTCAATAATTGAATAACAGGAGCGCCTGCTGCTACGTCTTCGGACTCCTGGGATTGTGTTGATATCTTTTTTGTCGGAGACAGCGATATATTTTGAATAGTTTGTTTCGAATCTATCTCATCTTGGTCTTCATTTGTTATGACTGTACTTTTCAAAGCTTCCTCTGTGGTTTTATTCAAAACCGATGTTGGTTTTTTTCCTTCATCATTAGATTTTAGGTCTTTTTGATTTTTCAGAAGAAAATCGTACATATTATCAAGATTAGTTATAATACAACCAAACCAATGATAATTAATGTTAATGGGTAAAATGATATATTTTCGCTCAAATAAATTAGAATTTTGAACCCAGCTTTTAACGTTATTATAATAATTTTGGGAATCACTAATTAATTTTGTATAAAAAAATGAAGACATGATATAAACATCATTCTTGTTGAATTTTTTGTTTTCTATGGCGCTGTTAACAAAATATTTAATAAAAAAATCAATTAAACTATCATTAATCCAGTCATTATTGTACAGGCACTTGAAATCCTGATTCGTGACTGTATAGATACTACCATCATCAAATTTTTTTCTTAAAGCCGGTTTAAACGTTTTAGGAACTTCATACGCTTCTGATTTACCTAAAAATTCATCTAAATCCATATACATCTTTTTTGGTTTTTCCATATTTCTAGTCGATCTTCGTAGCGCTGATTGTGGAGTTTTTGCTTCAGAAATATTTTTATCTTCTTTAGGATTTGGATTTAAAGTACTTTTCTCATAAAAAGATTTGGTTGATATTTTATCTAAAGATGAATCATTATCATTCTCTGCCAATGTAAATGCATTTTTATTAGGCACTTGAATTTTATAGGCAGATTTTGAAAGTGTGATGGTATTATTATTAGGTTTTAACAAAGTTGTATGCTTTTTTGATAAGTTTCCCAATGAAGAAAATTCTTTTTTTTGCAAAAAATTCATTCTATTTTGTTGTTTAAGTTTATCAAAAGCAAATTTCGCTGTTTCCTCAGCAATATCTCTTGTGATTAATTCTGATTCTTTAAGGTTAATCTCGTACATTTTTGATGCTATATCCTTTTTTGTTTTCACCACCTCTGTGTTACATTTAATTGTTGCCTTGCTAAGAATCTCAAACATTTTATTTATCTTAACGTCATTTTCAGAAAAGTTTATCCACATTAAAGTTTTGACATTTGGTCTATTTATTCCATTATCTGCATCCATATACCTATTTTTCTTAAGAACTATACCAAAAGAAGACAATAATCTATCAAATAAAACTAGTTTGCAATCTTGATTAAAATTTATTGAAGAATTAGCAATTTCATTATCTTGGTCAAAAAATTTAAGTTTAGGATCATTGTTTCGGTCATTTATAAATTTCATTAGTACATTTCGTTTGTCATCATATTTATTATCAGTGGTTATGATTTTTAGTTTTCCGGTCAATATATATTGAGTAATTATAGTGGAACTTTTCGGATGATTTAATTTTGAATTATTGTAATTATCATTGGGAGCAGGAGAAGATGAAACATTCAAAAGTCCAATATTTCTACTACGATTTTTTTTCCTCATTGGGGGAGTATTTATTAAAGGCTCAAATTCTTGTGAAACAGGGTCCTTGTCATTATCCTCGATGATATTAAAATCGTCATCCATTTTTATGCTATGTCCTTCGTTTTTCAAGTTTGAATTATCAATTTTACTCCTTCTGTATTTACTTAAAGACGGCACACTTTCCATGTCTGGTAAAAAATTTCTTGTATTCGTTGATGTAAAATCTAGTGAATTTATATCCTGGACTATTTTTGGATCCTTTCTAACTTTTCTATATCTGGTTGGTGAACTATTCAATATATGAGATTCAGGTAAGTTTCTAGCCTGTCTTTTGGTCAATGAAATATGATCTACGGGTAACATGGGACTGGAAGATAACCTATTGCTAAGTTTCCGTCTTTTGCTTGACATTATGTACAATAACTATATTTCTTTAAAGCGGTATGGTTGGGGGAATTGGATGGGAAAATTTTTAGTAAAAATGATGAGGTTTCAGTTGTACGACAAGTCTCCCAAATTTGAATCCGGAAAATTGTGAAGCTTTATAATTTAAAGTTCTTTTTTATCTTTGTTACCATATCATTCACTCTCATCGCAACGGTTGCAATGTCCCATCCATTAAATCTTTGATCACAAATCACAACATTGGTGTTTATTTTGTCACGCGATACGGAGACACTTCCGTAAGTTGGGAAAATCTTTCCTACCAAAACTGATGACAACTGATACATATGAAAATAATCTAAATGAACATTTCATACATAAAGAAAAGTAAGCAGCATTGTTATGTAGTTCATAATTGTTGTTAGTCACTGAATCTTATTATGTCCGTGCACCACAGCAAAATGCTCAGTCAATGTAAAACTGACTCAACCGCCTTTTTTGAGCGGTCGAATTGTGAAAACTGAAAAAAAAAAGCGTTTAGTTGAATTAATTATGTTATAGTTGCCCATGATTTGTTTTCAAGAATTGATTTAGAAAAAGTTCAGCGACAAGAAATAAGAAGTTGATAAATATCGAATTTGGCCGTGGTAATATAAATCATAAATAGCCACTAGAAATATGCTAACTAAACAAGCTACCCTACCCAAAATACTATCTCGCAACTCAACAGCGAGAATTTGCTTAAGATCCACAACTTTTACAAATGGACTTCATACAACAAACATATCCTTAAACGGGTCAAGAAGTCCAATTCAAATCTTTCGCGAGACTTTTAAGAAAGAATGGGAAAAATCTCAAGAATTACAGGATAATATTAAAACTTTACAAGATGCATCTGGCAAGTTAGGTGAGTCAGAAGCATATAAGAAAGCTAGAGAAGCTTATTTGAAAGCACAAAAGGGTTCGACAATTGTTGGTAAAACTTTAAAAAAGACAGGTGAAGCTGTCGAGGGCATCGCCATAAAAGCTTGGGATTCTGAACTTGGTAAATCCACCAGAAAGGCTGCCTCTATCACCGCAAAGAAAATTGACCAAGGTTTTGAACCTGTAAGAAAGACCCAAGTATACAAAGATGTTTCAGAAGTCATAGATGATGGCGATAGTTCAAAATATGGTGGATTCATAACTAAAGAAGAAAGAAAGTTAAAAAGAGAACAGGCTTTAGCAAGTGGTAAAAGAGTCAGAGCCGTTAAGAGCAACGAAAATGCCGGTACAGCTATTGTCGCTACCGACATCGAGGCTAAAGAATCATTTGGTAAAAAAGTAGAAGATTTTAAAGAAAAAACTGTTGTTGGTAGAGGTATAAAATCGGCGAAAGTTAAATTATGGGATGAAAGTGAAAATCCTTTAATTGTCTTTTTGAGGAAAATCAGCAATAAAATTGGTGCATTTTTTGCAGAAACAGAGTCCTCTAGAGTTTATTCCCAATTTAAATTAATGGATCCAACTTTCAACAATGAAAGTTTCTCTAGACATTTAAGAGAGTACGTTGTTCCAGAAATTTTGGAAGCTTACATTAAAGGTGAAGAAGATGTTTTAAAAAAATGGTTAAGTGAAGCTCCATTTAATGTTTACGCAGCCCAACAAAAAATTTTTAGGGAACAAGGGTTATTCCCAGATGGTCGTATTTTAGATATTAGAAATGTTGAAATTGTCAGTGCCAAATTATTGCAGCCACAAGATATTCCTGTTCTTGTAGTTAGTTGTAGAGCCCAAGAAATTAATCTTTACAGAAAAGCAAAAACCGGTGAATTGGCTGCAGGTAGTGAATCCAATATTTTAATGAGTACCTATGCAATGGTTTTCACTAGAGATCCTGAAGAAATTGATGATAATGAAACTGAAGGATGGAAAATTTTAGAGTTTGTTCGTGGTGGTTCAAGACAATTTACCTAGACATTATACTTTTAAATGGCAATGAAAAAAAGGAATTATATTACAGAATATAAAAGATATGCTTGTTTAGTGCTTTTATTATTTCATTTCATATTGAGGGTTGGCATTTTTTTCTTGTATATAAAAACTCTTCAGTTACTTCTTTTTTTTAGTCATTATTATTTTATGTTTTTCCGTGTTCAATAAATCGTGGTAATGTCAAAAGTTGAATCTTATTTAAATTTTGCAGGCCAAGTTTTTCATTTCTACACATATTTGTCATGTCTATTGTAAATATGTTTAGTTTAATATTAATACACATCAATATTTATTATTTTGTATTCTTAAAATGATTTTTGCCGTGTGGTGTGATTTAACACCTTACCATTTTTAAAGTTTGAACATATGAAAAACAACATATGGAAACTCTATAGAAAATTATTACTTTCAATGTAAATAAATACTTTTAATTTTAGTTAGCATCAGCAGCAAACAAAGTTTTTAAAATGAGCGAAGAAGGTCCGCAAATTAAAATTAGAGAAGCAACAAAGGATAATGTTGATTTCATTTTATCAAACGTTAATTTAGCCTTGGCTAACTCTTTTAGAAGAGTTATGATTGCTGAAATTCCAACTTTAGCCATAGATTCTGTTGAAGTGGAAACAAATACAACAGTTTTAGCTGATGAATTTATTTCACATAGATTGGGCTTAATCCCATTACAAAGTACAGATATAGAACAAGTTGAATACAGTCGTGATTGTTTTTGTGAAGATCATTGTGACAAATGTTCTGTAGTTCTAACTTTACAGGCTGTTGGAGAAAGCGAAAGTACCACAAATGTTTATGCTAAAGACTTGACCATAGTTTCTAATCTATTAGGTCGTAATATTGGTCATCCGATCATACAGGACAAAGAAAACAATGGTGTTTTGATTTGTAAACTGAGAAAAGGTCAAGAATTAAAATTGACTTGTATTGCAAAAAAAGGTATTGCCAAGGAACACGCAAAATGGGGTCCTACTGCTGCTATCGAATTTGAATACGATCCCTGGAATAAGTTGAAACACACACAATATTGGTACGAACAAGATGCAGCAAAGGAGTGGCCTCAATCAAAAAATTGTGAGTATGAGGACCCTCCCACGGAAGATCAGGCATTTGATTATAAGGCAAAAGCTGAAACATTTTATATGAATGTCGAAGCTATTGGTTCCATAAGTGTCGATCAAGTTGTAGTAAGAGGCATTGACACGTTACAAAAAAAAGTTGCTTCTATTTTGTTAGCTCTCAATCAAATGGATCAAGAAAAGGTTAATTACGCTGCAAGCAGTGGTGTTAATATGAATGATGGTATGATAAATCAAGTTGGAAATATGGGAATGGATGGAACTGATAATGATCCCTATGGCGATAGATCTGGTATTGGAGGCTGGTAATCATCTGGCGATTAGTTATTTATGCATTCAAATGTCAATTTTATATACTTAGAAAATATTAATGGATATGTGTATTATTTTTAGTCATTGTTTGGTATTATATAAATTGATAAAGTAATTGGAGGTTCTATAAATTTTGTCAAGGTTCCTGAGCCACCATTCCTTCTTAATGATCCTCCTTCAAGGATGCTGTGAATTCCATTTGCAGCAATCTTCAAACGTAACTAGGTTACCGCCAAAAATATCTAATGAACTACCGTACGTCAAATCAACACGACCATGACTAGCTTCTTCGACTAGTTTTAAATCATCAACGCTTTTGGCTCCCCCTGCATAAACAATTTTCAGCTTCTTTTCAATAGAAGAAGTCCATTCGTATAATTTAGCGACCAATTCTTCATCAATCCCTCTACATAGACCTTCCACATCAGCGGCATGAATAAGAAATTCATCCGCATATTTGCTCAGTTCAGTAAAAGTATGTTCATTTAATTCTAAGTCTGTCAATGTCTGCCACTTATTCATTGCAACAATCCAACGTTTATGATTTGATTTTCTGCAACTTAAATCAATCACCAAGTGTTTTTTTCCACAGAGTTGAGACAATTTTTTTAATTTCTCCATTTGAAATTTGCCACTTTTATCGAATAACCAACTAGTCACAATTACTTTATCAGCAAACTCTAGCCATTTCAGACAATTTTCATCATTAATACCGCCTCCAACTTGCAAAAATCCTGGAGCAGATTTCAGAGCCTCCATAGCAGCTTCTTCATTGTTCGGTCCTAGTTTTATGACATGGGAACCAAAAACGTTTTTTTCCTTATACAAATTAGCATAATATGATGAAGGTTTGTTCGATACAAAATTAGTTTTAGGTGTTTCTGACACATCATCGGTTAATGTACCGCCGACGATTTGTTTCACTTCACCATCGTGTAAATCTATACACCCGATAAACCTAGTCATATTTACTCACTTTTTGAAAGCTTCAAAAGGTTAAACTTTTTTTTTCTTAATTGGAAATGAATTACAGTACCTGAAATATTAATTTTCAAAACTTATCACGTAGACTTTCTTTAATTAACATTATTGATTCACTGATTTGTTTCTTGGCCTTTTTGGGATGACTCTTCCCAAGTAACCTATTTTTTAATGTGTTTGACCATTGAACATCCGTACATGTTACAACCATGCATTTATTATTTTAATTGAAGGTCTTAAGTACAATTTCAAATTTTTGTACCCGGAAAAAAATTCGGGCATCTAAAGTGGGAATTTCGTGAACAGGTAATAATATGCCTCCATATTATATGAAAACCTGACTCAAATTTAACTTTAAACTTGCCAATAAAAGAAACCAACGATAGGATAATAGGTATGTAGAAGAATACATTTGAAATTTGTAGGACTAAGGGGAACAAAATAATGGATTTTCAGCTTTTGAAGGTTGTTTAAAATGATGATAATATGAAATAGCTTATGCTAAAACCATGAATACAAAAATATAAAAAATGTATAAATTCAATTACCCAATGATATTATAGATTTACGATAATTTCAGTTTTTAATATATGTGATAATTAGTGAAATAAGCGAATTTTAGTTTTTGTCATTGAATTTGAGAAGAAAAAAAGCTTGTTTTGTTTTGCTGTTAACTTTAATATTCAATAACTTTTTGTTGAAAATCACTATTAAATCCCTTTGAGATAACCGTGAGAATAATTTATCCAAAATACTAACAATATAAGCAATAATTTATTTACAGAAAAATGGCTAAATCTAAGAACCATACCGCTCACAACCAAACCAAAAAGGCTCACAGAAATGGTATTAAAAAGCCAAAAACTTACAAGTACCCATCTTTAAAGGGTGTTGATCCAAAGTTCAGAAGAAACCACAAACACGCTTTACACGGTACTGCTAAAGCTTTAGCTGCCAAGCGTGCTGGTGTTAAGAACTAAGAAATTCTATTTTAATGACATTTTTGTTTTTTTCGGAAATTTTATATTGTATAATTATTAAGTACATGAATTTATGTTAATTTAGAGTTTTTTAATTTAATATATTGGTAATCTTTATTAAATTTTTGCATACCACTTGAATTTGTACTTCATCAAATTTGGCACTCAAAACATACATATATTTAAATGACCGTCAAACATCCGTACCTCAAAACACTAGTACATTTTGCATTATTGCATTGGTTTTTTGGTTTTTTTTTTATTAAAAGATTTTTTTTTAGCGTTTAAATGTTTATAATTTCCGAACAAATTACCGAAACGCTAAGAAACTGGAAAATAACCACAGCGCGCGTCTCATCCAAGTACGCAATGAATTCTAGTAGCACACAGGCGCAGACTACACAGAGTAATAATCATGGAGATGGGCAACATATATGAAAAGCACATGTAAAGTCATTAACATGAACTATGCTACATTACAAAGAAAAGTGAATTATAAAAAATGGGTATGTTGGTTTGATAACAAGAAATAATGCTTAAAATGATGTGGTAATATCACGGCTTGAATGCACCAGATACACGCGTACAGTTTTGAATGAAAAATAATTTGATGTCCTGTTTTTTTTTTGTTAAATTGTTTTACGAGTTATTTCAAAGTAATTGAGAATGAATATTTGTGATTCTTTTGGAATTTTTTTTGCATCTGTACGTCAACCATTTTATTGTAAATATATATTTTTAGGAATGAAAACAAAAATCAAGAATATTTTTTTACTAACAAATACTATGTATTTCAATTTTTAAACAGGTAGAGTTATTAGAAACCAAAGAAAGGGTGCTGGTTCCATCTTCACCTCTCACACCAGATTGAGACAAGGTGCTGCTAAGTTAAGAACTTTAGATTACGCTGAACGTCACGGTTACATTCGTGGTGTTGTCAAGCAAATTGTCCACGACTCCGGTAGAGGTGCTCCATTAGCCAAGGTTGTCTTCCGTGACCCATACAAGTACAAGTTACGTGAAGAAATCTTTATTGCTAACGAAGGTATGCACACTGGTCAATTCATTTACGCCGGTAAGAAGGCTTCTTTAAACGTTGGTAACGTTTTACCTTTAGGTTCCGTCCCAGAAGGTACTATCATTTCTAACGTTGAAGAAAAACCAGGTGACAGAGGTGCTTTAGCTAGAGCTTCTGGTAACTACGTTATCGTCATCGGTCACAACCCAGATGAAAACAAAACCAGAGTTAGATTACCATCTGGTGCCAAGAAGATCATCTCTTCCGATGCTAGAGGTGTTATTGGTGTTATTGCCGGTGGTGGTAGAGTTGACAAACCATTGTTAAAGGCTGGTCGTGCTTTCCACAAGTACAGATTAAAGAGAAACTCTTGGCCAAAGACTCGTGGTGTTGCCATGAACCCAGTTGATCACCCTCATGGTGGTGGTAACCATCAACATATTGGTAAGGCTTCTACCATTTCTAGAGGTGCTGTTTCTGGTCAAAAGGCTGGTTTAATTGCCGCCAGAAGAACTGGTTTATTACGTGGTTCTCAAAAGACCCAAGATTAAATTTCTTAAATTTGGTTTTCTTTTTTCTGTCACTTTGTGTATTTTATAAGGTTCATTTATATATAAATATAATTAATTCAGAACAAACTACTATCAATAAATTTAAAATAGAAGTTTTTTTTTTTGAAAAAAGAAAAATATGTATATACGCATACAAATTTGAATATTTAGTACTGGTTATTTCAAATATTGCAGAAACATATCGCTAAATAATAACGTTTCAAAAAGAACAATCATATGCCTGAAAAAAATACATACACTTGAGCAATATAATTTAATTAGTTGTAACAATTGTCACATTTTGTATTTTTTCCAATTTCTTTGGATTAAAAGTAATGTTATAACAACGAATCCATTAAAACTAATAACGTTTTTGCCTTTTGCTTAACATTAAGATTCTGGCTGCAAATATTTTGTTTTACTAAATCATATAAACCCATATTTGTAAGTTTTTTGCATCTTGAAATAGTTGCAGGAGTTGCGTTTATCTGTGAAGCATCATTGAAAGGTCTACTGAATCCATCTTTTTCTGTGTCGTTGTCATTATTGTTGTCTTTATTGTTGTCTTTTTCATCGTCTTTATCGATATCTTCAATGAATTCTCCCTCGATTACTCTATTAAAATTTCGTGTATTTGTTGACATGGCATCGTGACCTCTCAGATATGACCTGTGAATGAGATGACCTTCTTCTTCATCCCTTGGTGAATCTGGTACATCGGTTGAAAATCCTTTAATAGCAAATTGAGTAAATTCAGAAATATTCGAATCCCATAAAAGATTATGCAAAATCCATAAAGATGCAAGTTTTAAATCACTATTATTGCCATAATTTTCAGCATTTTCACCTGTTTCTGACAGTATTACATGTATTATATCAAGAATTTCTAGCTGCTCCATTACTAATTCTTTTTTGTTTTCATTAACAGCTGCGATATTAACAATTATATATAAAATGGATTCTAAGGTTTTCCTTTGTGACACATCTTTTGCGTCTAAAAGATTCATTTTTCGCGCTAAAAATTCAAATAGGTATGTTGATCCAATTGCAATGGTAGAATTTGTATCTGAATCCAATTCATACTTTACATCTTTAAACTTTTCTAATAATATATTAACAATTTTTCTTGAATTACAGGTTAAATTTCTGATTACTTGAAAGCACTGCTCTTGCACAGTCCAACAAGGATCATTGATAAATTCCAAAATAGTTTCCATTGGGATTTCATATAACAAATCAAGTTTTTCTTGATTCTGACAATTATACATTAAATGTCTGAGTACCCAAAGTGTGTTCGTTTTTACTTCGTTGATATCTATATTTTCAAAGGCATTTTTTCTTCCTAAATCAGACCATCCTTGGGATAGGTTAAACAACGGGTCCATCAATATCTTCTTACATAACTTTATTATTCCTTGTTCAACTAAAATATTTTGAACACTAGAAAACTCAACAATGAAATTACAAATCGATCCTAAAGATAATCCCAATACTTTTGTTTCTGTAGCTAAAAACTCTGTTCCGGCAAAATAACACTCAAATGTAATCTTGTAAACAATATTTAGTAATTTCATCAACATTTCTGTTATATTATTTTTCCTAAGTGTTGTTCTCAAAGCAGCAGCACTTCTAGAAAATGATTTAAGCAAAAGTAACCAGGCAATTAAGATCTGGCTGTTGTATAAAGGTGGCAACTTTTCACCAATATTTTCCAAAATACTTTTGTTTAAAAGAAATTTTTCTAATAGTTTAGTATGATCTTCGATACAGGTTTGTAATTTATATAATAAATCACGATTTTGTAGCAAATCAAATCTATTCGTTTCATCATACGCAGAAAGTCCAGCACATAGTCTAATAAGTTGAACCGATGTCTTTAAAGAGTCATCATCATGAATTTCTAGAGATAAGCATTTAAAAAAAATATCTAATATTTGGTTTACCATATTCGTATCTTTAAGAAAAAATAAGATCGGGTTTTGCATAGGCATGTGTTTATTGTAAAGATCAAGAAGATTGATTAAATATTCAAAAGGATCAAACCACCAAGGTAAAGCTCTTATATCAAAACAATCCTTTAAGTATGGCAAAATTTGTGAAAGTGTCTGAGTATCTCTCCATTCTTCATTTGAATTAAAATATGGACTTAATAAAAATTTTATAGCTGAACATTTTATATCAACATCATTATATTTTAATAAACTTAAAGTGAAAATTCTGAAAGAAGTATTTTTCCAGGGTTTATTAATAAAATTACTTCGCATTTTTGCTGTACTGCAATATATCACCAAAGATAAGGAAATCAACTTTTGATCATATTTATTACGTATATTTATCGGATTTGGTACGGGAAAGTGAGAATAAATACCACCGCTTGATTTGATTTTGTTTTTACTGCATTGATCATTTTTATATTCTTTTCCTAAAATATATTTAAAATTTATTTCGTTAATATATTTGTCAGCCATAACATATAAAAGGAGTTCAATCGCTTTGTTAAATTCGTCGTTGCAAACATTTGATTCATCGTATAGTAGGAAAAAATTTAATAACTCAATTAAAGTAAGTAAAGTGTTGTCATCTGGATATTTATTTTTTGGAAAAGCCCCAATTAGCTTGATAAAATATTTTTCAAAGAAACTAAAATGTGCGTACTTGATAATAGAGCAATTATTGACGCATGCACAAATTAATTTAATAAATTTGTAATTAGTTCCAGTATCGTTTATATCTAAAGACTCATATAGATGTACATCGTCATATATTCTTTGAATGACTTTAACATATGGCACCCTGATATTATCCCTTAATTCATCATCTATTTCAATCAAAGAGTTTAACAAATCTAATTTTCTTTGCTGGATTTCTGCATTGTCATTTACAGGTATAGACATTAACTCATCGACAATTTTAAAATCAGGGCTTAAAATTGTGTTAACTTTTGCAATTTGATTTCCAACAAAAGTAGCTTCTAATTTTCCAAGATTTAACTTTAAGTCAACAGCTGTCATAACTAAACTTTTTTGTAATTTGGTTGACCACTTAAAATCTGCCTTCAAGACTGCTCTGTGCTACACAAACCAAATCGTTAAAAACCGTATAAAACCCCTTTTGAATCCAATGAAAAGTAAATTCTCTGTCTTATGAGCGGTTAATACTCCTGTTTCTTATTTAGCTGCTATCTTTCCAAACAATATACAGCTGTTCTGTTGACCATTTCATTTTAGCACTCCTTCATACATAAACCCTTAATCTGCACAACTTTCTGTTTGCCTCAACAAACAAATCTTTTTTGAAAAGCCGCAGTTACCCGTCTTTTCAATTCACAGCCAAGAAAAATAGCAATGAAGAGAACGTTTTCATTTAAACTGAAAACCAAAGACGATTGGTATTCCGTGCATATTTGAACCATGCCTAGTAATCCCCTTAGCTATCGTTGTTCTTTCTTTTTTACTCCCGGTTGGGCCCTTCATTTGAAGGTTCAATTGAATGACATCGTTCGATAGTTTGTAATTTAGAAAACGGAAATTGTTTTATCGTTTTATCTGGCATATGCAGCTTAAGATATCGATTGCAAATCAATTCCTGATTTTGACCAAAAAAATCACAAGTGTTTTATAGCACTTAAAAGGTTAATACAATTTATTTTACTGATTTATTGTTATGATTTGAAATTTTCAAGCTGTTCGCTCTGTGAAAAAGAAAGCAACAGCGCAACAAATTTTTCAATTTAATAGTCATTCCTGCATGTATACTTGAATTAAATAGTATCATTTTGGAAAGAAGTTGAAAAACAATAATAATAATAATAATAATGAGTGCGACGCCGATTTCTGAAACTTTTGTTAATTTCTTACAAAAAAATAATATCTCAATTGAATTTCTCGGTGCTACGGGTGTCATTAGTACACTTTTAACTATATTTTTATGGAAGTTCTTTAAACAAGATAATGTCTCTAAGGCTAGTAAGAATAAGAAACCAAAGGCACAGAAAACTGTCCCATTGACATTAGAAGGTAGGATTGAAAATATTTTTTTAAGATATGAAAATGATTTCAAAAACAGAATTGAAAAAATTTTAGAATTTTTCGATTCAGAAAATGAAAAGCTCGTTTATGAACGTAACTATTGTAATGAAATGTTATTAAAATTACTTATTGAATTAGATGGTGTTGATTTGGTTGATGTTGAACCAGAAAAGAAAAAACTTTTAAGACAAAGGAGGAAAGATATAATCAAATTTATTCAAGATGACCTTCATAAATTGGATGCTTTAAAATAATCAAAATAAAAATGCATATAATTTGATATCTATATAATAGAAAAATAAACTTAATATATTAATTAAATTAAACGAATTAAACTAAAACAACAAAAAAAATGAAGGACCCGATTTTTTAATAATGTTTCATGTTATGAAATAATCGTGTTTTTGATATATTTTTTGAAACCTTGTAATTGCCGAAATAGGAAATTTACATGAAGTAAAACAATTAAATCATAATAAAACAAGAAAAAAAATTTAATATTCAATTGTTTGGCGTGAAATAATTATTTTATATGAAAATTTTTGTGCTGTCTAAACACAGTTTTGCTTGGTTATTTTCATATCATCTTAAATTAATATTTAGTTTTTTCATTTGAACCATTGTTATAAATAAGTGGCCTTTTTATGACCATTGTCTTCAAAAAAATGAATATAAACTTTGAAATTTTAACTATTAAATTTCTTTTTTATCAAAAAAGAAAAACAAAATAATTAAAATAATTTAATATGTATTTCCCATTTCACAGAGGTTTAGTTTTGTTTTCATTTTTGTTTCTGACATTCGTGTCAGCAAAGCAAGAAATACCTTTTTCTAAATTAAATTTTCCTATTTCAAAATTAAAAGTACAAAGAAACTCAGAACATTTACAAAGACGTTCTTCTTTGTCAATTGATTTATTTCATCAAGATGATACATATTTTGGTACAACTTTGAAAATTGGTAATCCACAGCAAACTTTAACTCTTTTATTTGATTCTGGCTCAGCTGATTTGTGGTTAATGGATAAAGAAAATCCTTTTTGTAATCAAAATGGGTATACTAATCAAACTTATAATGGCACAATCATTACTTCAAAAATTGATTGCCAAGATTTTTCTACATATGACAGTAACTTATCAGAAACATACAATAATCTGGATAATGGTCGTTTCTATATTTCTTACTCGGATGGAACATTTGCAGATGGTATTTGGGGGACAGATAATCTTTTCATTAATGATATTAATATTACTAATGTTCAATTTGGTTTGGCAAAATATGCAACTACACCTGTAAGTGGTGTTTTAGGGATAGGTTTTGTCAGACGTGAATCTGTTACCCATTACGATGGTGCACCAGAAAAATATTATCCAAACTTTCCAGAAATTTTAAAAAATGAAGGAATAATCGACACTGTTGCATATTCATTGTCTTTAAAAGAAAATGGATCTATATTATTTGGTGCAATTGATGAAACTAAATACGAAGGATCCATATTCACGTTTCCAATGATCAATATGTACCCTGATGTTGTGGATAAACCTGCAACATTATCATTAACAATACAAGGCATTGGTGCCCAAAGTAATGCTAATTGTAAAAGCGAAACATTTTCTTCAACAAAATATCCGGTTTTACTAGATTCGGGAGCGACTTTAATTACTTTACCTCAACAAATTTTAGAAAAATTAGCTCTTTTTGTGAATGCTACGTTTAGTGACGATGAAGGTATTTATGTATTAGATTGTCCGCCAGATAACGATGACACCGAAATTTTGTTTGATTTTGGTGATTTAAAAATTGGTGTTCCGTTGAAAAATTTTATTTTATCATCAGATGATGACTTAGGATACTGTGGCTTGGGGGTCATTCCTTCCCAAGATAAATTTAGTTTAGGGGATTCATTTTTGTCTTCTGTTTATGTTGTTTATGACTTGGATCATTACCAAATTTCACTAGCAAAGGCAAGCACAAATTCAGATGAAAATGTATCAGAAAATGATTTAGTGAAAATTCCAAGTGATGGAAATATTCCAAATGCTATAGTGGCAACTGCTTCCCCTTGGGTTGCATATGAGCCAATAACTGTGACTTCAGACGTTTTTGAAAAGCCGACTTCTGTTTGCTTAGGTCGGAAAAATACTAGTTCTTTTTATAAAAATATGCCATCCGCAATAGCCACAGAGCCTTTTATTAATTCAACAACTTTATCTAATATGAGAAATTTTTCAAACGTTACTTTTTCACATTCTGGCGATTATACAATTACTCATAACAGTGCTAATTTTTCATCTATTAAAACTGAAAGTCCTACATTAGATACCATTTCTTCTAATGTTGCATTTGCACCTAAAAATGGCATTCATAGGAACGTTTTAAATACGGTAATTACAACTCATACCACAATAACAGCAATAAAATATTCTACCAAAGTTATATCTGTATGTGGGATTGCTTTGTATGGTTTTTAAAAAAAAAAGAAAGTGTCACCGAATAAAATTTATTTTATGACTTCCGTTGTCATTAAACTAATATACATGTATACAAATGATATTTAAATATTATTTAGAAATGAATGAGTGTTTAATTCAATTACTAACACGTATCCCATATCAGTCTGTAATATTTGAAGTGTTGCTTGGTTTTTGTTCAAATATGAATGTCTAATTTGGAACTTCAAAAACCAAAGATACACCTTCATCACCAGCAGTAATCAATCTTCTTAATTGAGATGCATCTTTTGGATGAATAATAACAAAATCTAAAACACCCATGTTGTGACCAAGGCAAACAAATTTCTCGTTACCAGTTTTAGGGTCAAATTGATAAACATTACCATTAATGCATGAAACAAAAAGATCATCTCCATCAAATATTAATTTTGTAACAGAATCTTCCAAAGTGAATTTACGTCTTAATTTCCAAGTAGTTGTATCAAATAATAGAATCTCACCAAGTACTAAACCAACAGCCATAAGTGGAAAATTTTTGGCCCAAGTAATAGACTCTATAGATGCATCTAACTCTTCTTGATCTGGTTTTAATTCAACAACGGTTTGTAACTGCAAAACAGCACCTCCCTTATTAGCATTGATGACGGCTAATATGCCGTTGTTAGAACCAGCGGCAATGATACCGGAATTACCATTTGTTAAATTTTGTGGGGCAACTGAAAGAGAAACCCATGCTGCTTCTAAACCTTTTATCTCGGCAGATGTAACTTTGAATAAAGGTTGAGCTGTATAACAATTCCAACCAATGATTGTGCTATCTAAAGAACAAGTAACTAATTCAATACAGTTTTCACCTTGATCGACATTTATAAATTCACCCATGGTACAATCTTGTGTATGAATAAAACCACTCATTAATTGATCTAAAGCACCATTGGATTCGTTGATTTGGTAACACCAAACAGAACCATCAATAGCACCAAAAGCAAATATGGAAGGAACCGTTGGATGACATTTCAACCACACTACTTCTTCCACTTCACTAAGTTCTGATGTTAATTCCCACTTGGAGCCACCTTTAACACCTTTATTAACTAAAATCTTACCATTCATATCAGCTGTAATTAAAAATTTACCATCAGAAGTAAAACTACTTGATATAACAGATTCGGTATGAGCAGTAATTGAGCCAGCAAATTTTGGTGGTTGTGAGTGAGAGGTCCATAAATTTGCAATGTTATCACCACCACCAGAAACAACTAAAGGCAAAGTTGGATGATGGCCTAGAGTAAAAACTGAGTCAGTGTGTTTATCAAAATATGCAACAGAATTATTGGACATATCGATCTCAATGGTTTCACCTTCGCCCATTGGGACATCCTCATCTTCATCTTCAGGTTCAGGTAATTCAGCGTTATTTACGGCAATAATTTCTTGTTCAACTTCATCGTTTGTAATAAATTCATCTTGCGGTTCGACACTTTCAGGTTGTTGTTGATTTGTTAGTTCTTCAGACATTATAATGATTATATTACTATTTGAAAATATGGGTATATATCAAAAATGCAGTATACTTGACAATCTAAAAAAAGTTTTTAAAAAAATCTTTATATATATATATAACGTTATTAATGAATTTGCCACTCAAAATAATAATGATATACTCTAAAATATATAGTTTATTAAATTCATTATTTTAATTTAACTTAGTCAGCTTCATCGAAAAACGTCTTTTTTTTTTTTGCACTAACTCATCGGGAACTCTGCAGAAAGGAAAAGAAAATTTTCATCAATAAAATCAAAGACGGGTAATGTTTTTCAATACGGTGAAGGAAAATTCAGCTCGATTTGCCATTTGAATGGTGGTAACCAAGGCTTAAAGAACATTATAAAATTTTGGGTTAAAAATATATGCTATTTTTTCGTTCAGTGTTTCTTTTTTATAATTTGATAATATTGTTACAACGTACATTTATTAAATACTGTGCATGTAAAGTATATGTTTATCCTTCTATGTGATTTCAACAACAGTTAACCTTATCTTATTTATTCGTAAGTGCGTCACTTAATCCACGTAGCAGTGATTTTGGTTCAACAATATCGTCGCATTGTTTTTCCCTACGTGTGAATTCTTTCGATAATGCCTTCATCTTTTTAGTTGTAATTTCTGATAATGCTTCTGAATGAGAAATAATTAAATGCGAATGAATATGAAGACGATTAATTCTTTCCAGTAAATCATCTTGAAGATCTTTTGAATACAACAAATCTTTTTCCTTTTTCTGCATGGAAAATTTCTCATTTTGAATATCAATCTCTTTCTTTTGTAATTCATGAACTTCATTCCACTCATCACCAAAATTTTGATTGTCTAAAACCTCCACCCAATCGTTAATTTCATTTTTAAGTTTATCAATTTTTTCTTGCAATATCACTAAATTTTGCTGATTCTTGACATTTTTGCTATTAGGTAAAAGTCGGATTTTTGGAACAGCTTCATTCTCGCCCCTCGCATCCTCTAGCATTTGCTTTTGACTTTTCCATTTCCTTTTTTTCATCACTTTTTTAATGCCCAAACCATTGTATAAGATTGTTTCGTCGTTACTATTAACATTAGCATTTCCTTCGTCTTCATCATCATCGAATAAATTCTTCAACACTGTATCCTCTGGAATTTCATCTTCATTTTCATCGCCTTCATAATTGAATTTGTCTTGATCCTTATTTTTTGTTTCAAGTTCTGCTTCTGCTTCCCAGTCAATATCAATTATACCCCTTCTCAAATTTGTAACAAAATTTTTAATAATATCAATTCCAACTTTTTTTGACTTTAAAAAATTTTTATTACCATCAATCATAGCCTCATTAAATTTGTTTCCTTCTTTTCTATATTCATCATCCATTTTCTCAATAGCTCTAATTGCGCACCAAGTAAATAATTGTTTCAATTGTAAATTTTCTGCAAATGATGAATTACCTAAATGTCTGTAAAATTGATCCTCAGGTACATCTCTATGAGGTGATATAATCATCTGATCTCTATTGGACATAATTGATAGTCTTCTACCACGATGATCTGCTATAGATTTTCTCGCATTTCTTGTTCTTTGTGTATACTGTAAATTATTAGAAAGTGATTGAAAAGGAGCTTGTAACTGAGATGATCCCATTAATGATTGGTTAGGATAAAAGGGTTGCAATGATGAGTTCGGTATCATCGGGATTGATTGATTTAAATATTGTGGAGGGAATGATCCAGGTACTCCAATGGGAAGCTGTGATCCATAAACAGGGGATCCTGGTGGAATTGGAATGTAACTATAATATATCGGTTGTTGCTGAGAATTCAACCATTGGTTTTGGTCAAGAGTCGGAGTAAAATTATTAAATTGAGATGATTCCGCAATATATGGAGTTGTTTTATTCATATGTGATTTAGTATTGATATTTTTACGTTCGTGTTGTAATTTAATATTATTTATTTGACTACCAAAATTAGGCAAAGATGAATCAAAATTTTCTATTCGTTTAGCTTTTTTAACATCTTGTAAATTATCTAGCCGCTCACCAAGAGATGGCACGCCTGATATGTGATTATTTTTATGTCTCTTAAATCTAAAATCATTATCATTTTCATAACTTGGAGATTTAGTAATATTTATATTGGCAGCTTCTATTTTATTTCGCAGTGGACTTGTATCTGTTGCATTCATATATTGTAATTCTTTTGCGTCGGAATGAGAATCCAAAACTGGAATTGTTTCCATTTTCAAAGGATACATGCGCTTCTTCGGCAAAGTATTTTCCTTTTCAATAGTCATTAAAAGTTTTAAACTAATTTAAAAACTTTACCTTCTATAAATTTGTCATATGGCACTTCTTAGAGATTTTTTTTTTGTTTTTTTACCAAATTTTTTATTTTTTGTTTGTTTATTTTGTTCACATCTACTGTTTTTTTTTATTTTCTTGAAAGCGCGTATTGTTTTGTGCGGGTAACAGAAGTGGAGATACTGTAATATTATTAATTTGCTTTTATTATTAGTGTACATATGTTTATATAGGTTTATCGTTACAAAAGTTTTGTTTAATTTAAACTATTTACCAGTGCTACCAAAACCACCGGCACCTCTTTCACTTTCTTCTAAGGAGTCAACAACAACAATTTGAGCGTCTTCAACAATTTTTTCCAAAATTAATTGTGCAACACGATCACCTTTAACAATCTTGAAATCCTTATCAGAATGGTTGAATAAGACAACTTTAACCTCACCTGTGTAATCTCTATCAACCACGCCAGCACCAGTTTGGATACCATGTTTTACTGCAAGACCAGATCTTGGAGCAATTCTACCGTAGGTGCCAACTGGAACAGTAAATGAAATGTCCGTGCTGACCAAACCTTGGCCTCTAGCTGGAATAACGATTTCAGCAGAAGCGTAGATATCGTAACCAGCAGCTGTACTGGAACCTTTGGTTGGAACGGTGGCATCCTTGGAACGTAACTGAATCTTTAAGGATTCAGAAATTTTTTGTTGCTTGGCAGTTGGTTCAGTCATTTTATATTTTCGATAAGTTTTAAGTTGTTACGAGACAAAACTAGAATTAGGTAAAACTCACATACTTAACATATTTAGCTCGAAGCGGTAATTGGCACATATTTATATGTATTAAATCGACAACACAATTCCGCCAAACACCTCGACGGTGCAAAACATGCGGTTGACGCGTTTGCTGGCTCATGCTTGTTCTTACGCGTTCGTTCCCATTTGCTTGACGGCACCGCCGTGACGGGAGAAGTAATAAATCAGACGTACGCCGTGATGAACACAGCCTCAGGGAGACTAATCAAATCAACAAGTTATACGGAATATCGATTTATATTCTATTTGGGTTCAATTCCTGGTGAAGTATGCAGGACAATCATCTTTTTTAATGATACTATACCAAATGCCTTTAAGTGATTCTTCCCTAAATTATTTTTAATTACAAAAAAAAAAAAAGGTAAATATCATTAATTTTTCTAACTTATATACACGTGCGTTTGTTAATAAATAAATAGATGAATAAATAAACGAATAAATGAATAAATGAATAAATATGAATGAATACACCAGGATAAGAAATTTCCATATATCTTCCCCAATCACCAAAGTTTCCACCAGCGCTTTTTCTCATTAACAATTTCTTGAGTCCTCAAGTCACTTTCCCTTCTCAAAGCCTCCAACTCCCTTTGTATCTTATTTAAATTATCTTTTTGATTTTTCTCAGCTTCTTGCTTCTTTAACTGTTCAAATATGTCTTCGACATCGACTTTTTTTTCCCAGGGAGTTGGTAATGGGCCTGTCTTCCAAATAGGATCATTGGAACTTGAAGTTTGTCTCACAATATCCATCAATTGTTTTTGTTCCTCTACTCTTAATTTTTTTTGTTTCTCATAATTTTTTCTCACTTCCGGAGAAAATGAATCTATTAATTGTTGATCTGTTGGGGTAGTATATTTAAATAACAAAACACCACCTAAAACAATACTACCACCAACAGCCCAGACTCTCAACCAACGCATCCATAAAGGCCTCTCCATATTATCAGAAAATAAGTTTTTATATTTGTCTTTTTTTCTAGCGCTTGTTCGATAAATGAAAAAAACATATATATTTAAGGTAAGTATATTATGAAAATTTCATTTTTATAGAAGGCTGTTTTGTGTTTTTTTTCTTAGTTTTCGGAGTGGAAAGGGCATCTTTTTTTTTTTGCAGGAAATGAAAAATTATATCCGTTAAAAAAAGGAAAAAAACAGACAAAATAGTATGTGTAATAAATAATTGAAATAAATAAAAAAATTAAATTAAATACTTTTATAAATTTTCCGCAGATATTTTTAGGTCATTAAATGTAAAAAAATATTATTCGTAGATGGTTTTTCTATTGTACAGATATGTAAGATAAGATTCGTTCATGTTTACAGTAATTTCGACTTATGCTTTTTTTTCAGAGCTAATGGCTGAACTTAACCGAATAATTCATTTAATAAAAATGGAGTAAATACTTTAATAGCGGTAATTAAAATCATGATACCTTCTAATAAAGCCATTGGTAAACCTAAAAATCCACGTTCTTCAAATTTCAAATAAATAGTATAGAAAGCAACAGCAAAAAAGACACGAGTTAAATCAAATGGACTTGGTCTTAAACCAGCTAAGAAACAGATTGGCATTTTTACACAATCACCGCCTCGTTGGAAATATCTGAAACAACCTTTTTGTAACTCTTTTAAGTTATTAGTGTCAGCAGCAAATAAGGAGAATAAAGCAATAGATAAAACATTGATAACAGCGTCAAATGGTTTTCTTTCATGGTTATGATCTAATAATTCATCAAGAACTGTTTCACGATCATTGAAATCTAAATCACCAATTTTTTTCATTAGTAATACAACATCTTGTAAACCAACAGTCATACCACCACCAGTTAATGGATGTCTCATATTTAAAGCATCACCAATGACACATAAACCAATAACATCATTTTGTCTACCTGTTAAATAAGAATTTGGCATGGATCTAAATTTACCTTCTGATAAAGCAGCGTCAAAAGATAGTCTTAAAGATTTTGGAATAAATGGTTGAACATCTTTAGTCATCCAAGCCTTAATATCTTTTGGTAATTTTGGTTGATTGTAAGCGCATAAAATTCTTGTTTCTGTACTACTAATTTGATAAACAATGACTGGCATATGACTGTTACCTAAAATAACGTGACCATGATGTTTGCTTGGAAGGTTAGCGTTCATTAAACTCATACCAACAAAATATGATCCAACTTTTGGAATATGATCTGGATGTAATTCTTTTCTGAAATGAGAAAAGATACCATCACAAACAAAAGTGATATTAGCTTTAAATTCAACTTTACCACGACCTTCAATTTCAACTTTAGCACCAATAACTTCATTACTAGGATTCTTTAAGATTTCAATACATTCACCTTCGAGACAAGTAACGTTTGGTTC
Organism: Jamesozyma hellenica; assembly: GCA_030571615.1. Taxonomy (NCBI): domain Eukaryota; kingdom Fungi; phylum Ascomycota; class Saccharomycetes; order Saccharomycetales; family Saccharomycetaceae; genus Jamesozyma; species Jamesozyma hellenica. Next base: position 17,948 of record JAJLYD010000226.1, on the reverse strand, counting down.
GTTTCTAACAATGTTTCTTAAATTATTTAAGAATCTACCGTGAACAAATGCAACACCTCTTTCTCTTTCATCATCTTCGAAATCTTTTTTATGAATGGTTTCATCTTCAAGAACAATATCGTTACCATTTTTAACAATATCTTTTAATTTTTCAACAGGGGCAACATCGGCTTTATAAGGGTAAGGGATTTCAACTTTTTCGCCATTATAAAAGACTGTGTAACCTGTAACAGGTTCAGCATCGATGTTATTAATAGATTGAACCATACCTAAAGATCTTAAAGCCCTTACACCACCTGGTTGCATTAATTCACCGACAATTCTGTCTGGTAAAGACCAATCTCTTTCGACGATAAGAACTTTTTTACCTTTTCTAGCTAAACCAGTAGCAACACATGGACCAATAACACCACCACCAATAACGATGGCATCGTATTTGATATTTGAATCAGCAGAAGTTAGTGAGACTGTTGTCATTATAAAATGAATTAACAAATGATGAAGTATTTAATTTTTTTTTTTTGTTTTAAAAGTTTATTACTCAGTAGTGATAATTTTTTCAAGAGAACTAAACAAAAAAAGCAAACACACAAGAATAATTAATAATTTTGGACCGTGGAATAAAGGCACGTTACTACGCAGTAATTCCAACAGATAAATGAGCCAAGCTTATATACAATGAGATAGAGCGGTAATGTGATTGTCGCCATGGAAGCTAAATGTTGTTAACGTGCTGCAAGCGAGTTTCGATCATTACTCGAGGATGGAAAATTCATCCATGTTACAGCTTGTGAATAGTTCTTGCCTGCGTATTTTGCATACGAGCAGCAAATAACGGCACTCGCGACGTACGAACGAGCGATGGGAAAAAGCGGGAAATTTCGCAATGCAGCAATCACAGAGCACAAACACAAGCAACAAAAAAATAGAGAAAAAAAAAACTTACGTGGAAACTGGGCAAATTTGCCCACTCGTATTGGAAAAATGGCTGTGGCAGTGGCAGTAGAGAACGGTGCAAAAACAAATTGCTAACATATTTGATAACTTTATCTGAAGAGCACTCATTAATGATGCTGATTTTTAACGGAAACCCTCAAGATATTTTTTTTTGTGTCTTCAAACGAGCTCAGCTCGCCCTCGTTTAACGAGCTTATTGAGCCGCCTTCGTTTATCCGATCTGCTTATGTCCGTTATATGGGGATTGCAAGAACATCAACAAACGACGAAAATTACAAAAATAAAGGAAGAATCGTGCGTGTATCTGCGTGCAAAAAAACGCTTTGTTAATCTGATGGTAATTCCTACCACTATAGTGTGCGTGGTTGACATTTAAGGGACCACTAAAAAATTTTTGAACTACACATTCGTATATCGTATCAAATCTTATTTAATATCTACATATCTAGCCCATGTTTCAAAGCGAGCTCTTTAAATTCTTTGCACAAACAATTGAAGTCATCTCTGTCCCGTAAAACACCTTCAACAACACTTAAATTAACGTTCATACCACCAACATCGGTACTACAAACGTTTAACATGTATGAATAATCTGTAGACCCCGCATTTTGCATAAATAATAAATCGATTATTTTCCATTCATCGTCACATTGTTCAAAATAACCAGCATTGCTTAATACAATACCGCCACGCCTCTTTCCAAGATACGATTCAGTAACTAGTGAATCAAGATTTCTGTTCTTGGTAATATATTTTTTCATAAACATTCCAACTCTAACAAAATAATCAGCATTCTTAATCACATTTGAATAATATTTATTTAACCCCCAAAAATTATTCTCTTTAAAAGAACCAATCAAAAAAGAATAACGTGACGCACCAACGTTAGCACCAAATTTATATTGTTCATCAATTAATTCCTTAGGTAATAACTTACGCGCATCCTTAGGAATAACAATGTCAAATCCAAATTCATTCCATTTTCTGTTATCAAAGATTCCATGATTTTTTAATGTAATAAGTAATATAGTTTGTAAAAATGATGTAATTGTACAATTTTCATTTTTATTTTTTTCTCTCATTTTCGAAACTTCATTTGGTGTAAAATTGATTATACCATGATAATTCTTTCCAGTATTATTAATGGCAACTTTTTCAGTTAATGATGCGGGAGATTTATAATTCAAAAATAATCTAATCATTGTGGACAAAATAAAACCAATTGTTGAAAATGTCGTCGCGTTCATGTTAACTCTATTCGTTAATGGATGTGGAAGTTTCTTCATATTGTTAGCATCCTTTGCATATTCATAAATCTGTGTATTGTCATTAGTATCATTTTCAATTGAATGACTATTCAAAACTTTAGTCATATTTTGAAATAAATTAACACCTGTCAATGCATCTGCACAACAATGGTTACTTATATATACCAAGTCAATGAATTTGTCTGGCCTTTCCTTCGTTGGTAAACATAGCAATCTCCAATTTGGTTTGGTTTGATCACATATTGGTATACAAATTGTCGATACAAGTTCAGATACTCTATTTGTGACTGTATAATCATCCTTTATATACTGATCAATCACCTGTACTACAATATCCTCATATTCATGATTCTGGCCATTTATAATTATATCATCTACAGTCAGTTTCGGGATGACTCTCATATAATCATGTTCTGGAAACGGTTGGTTTAAATATTCATCACTAGAATAGTATTCTTCAAAGTCTGGGTAATTTTTGGGAACAATTGTGTGGGCCAAGATAGGATTCTCTAAAATTATGTGTCTCAAACACGATCCTATCTCTTTTTTATTAATAGGTCTATTTAGCTTACAATATATTGCAAAATTAGAATATAACTTTTGCCTTTGAAGAATTGCAAAATAGTTTTCTAAATGATCCATTCGTCTCGCATGGCCCCTGTCAATTATATCTTGTGTGATTCCATGCGGCAATAAAAGATCATCGTCCTTTAGATTTAAAGTATTAGGATTTTCCACCTCAATTTTAAGAGACATCCTTACCTATCGTGATTTGATTTTCTCTCTTATGAGATAAATATATAACTGAAGCATCGTGATAAATAAACTGCATGAATTCCATTGTTCTTTTTTCTTTATATGTGCTTTACCTAAATCAAAGTGCATTAAATTTGACTAAATATACAAGGTGTACATTTTTTTTGTTTTTGAGAAATTACCTAATTAGTCTTACTTCAAAAAAAAAAAAACATTGACGTAAGTGAAACTCTCCGGAAATTTCAGACAAAAACAACAATATGAATATAACGGAAAAAGTATACTATTAAAAAAATATTTTTAGTCATAAATTTTTTTGATGGTGTAGTCCAGAATGTGAAATTTTCTTTATTGAAAACCAATCACAACAAGCTCGCTATCTATATCTTATCAATTTATTAACTTTATTGAAGTGACGCAACTACTATTTTTAATTATTTCAGAGTTCCAACCCCTACGAGATTTTACAATACCTTAACAAGGAAAAAAAAATTAATATATACCGACTGGGGATTGTCGGGCGGTTTTTCGCTCCGATTCTTTGCCCAAAAAATGTCAAGCGAAGCCTAAATTTTTAGAAAACATTTAGGGGAAATTTCGGATAATTTTGTCATTTTTTCAAGAAAAATTCGAGCGGATTTGGGGAAACTATTGGCCCTAGTTTCAATTTAAAGCTGGATAACTAAACATTTACGCAATTAAATAGCATGTGTAGATCACGTGTGATGTCATTATAGTGGTACCTATTAGGGAAAGATTAGCGCCACAAATTGCATGATGGGGAAATTTTTTGAATGGGAGAAATTCTCATTTGGGCTACTTGTGCGTGGGCAAATTTTTAAAAAATTTTCTCGACAATTTTCATTTGGTACCAGTACTTTGTATCTATCAGATTCGGTACATTTCAAAAAATTGGCTTTCCAGTAATGCTATTTTAGAAACATCCCACGTGTACTATGTTTGTATGAACAATCATTCCATTTAAGAATTTTTCATACACATTGAAAACTTGATCTGTATTCTGTAAAATATTTTTTAATTTACAAACCATGTTTTAAAATCATTTCCTTGAATTCGTTACATAGACAATTAAACTCTTCTCTATTTTTTAAAGCACCTTTCGCAACACTTAAGGAAACATTCATACCACCAATATCAGTACTACAAACATTTACCATATATGAATAATCCGTAGATCCTGCAGTTTGCATAAATATTAAATCAACAATATTCCACTTGTCATTAGAGCTTTTAAAAAGACCTGCATTACTAAACAAAATTCCACCACGTTGTTTGCCTAGATATGATTTAGAAACTAGTTTATCAATATTAAAATTTTTGAAAATGAAGTTCATCATAATAATTCCTAAACCAGTAAAATAATCTGCAGTCTTTAAAACCTTAGCATAGTAGCGATTCAATTTCCAAAAATTATTTTCCTTGAAAGAAGAAATTAAAAAAGAATAATGCGATCCGCTCACATTAACGCCATACTTATACTGTTCATTAGCTAACTCACCAGGTAACAATTTACGTATGTCTTTTGGAATAGCAATATCAAATCCTAATTCATTCCATCTTTTATTATCAAATAAACCATGGTTCTTAAATGTTATGAATAATGCCGTCTGTAAAAATGAGGTAATTGTACAATTTTGCCCTCTGTTTTTAACTTTCAACTTTTCAGATTCAATTGGAGTAAAATTGATTATGTTCTGATAGTCTTTCTGTAAATTTTCAATATTCATTCTTTTCGTCAATGGAGCTGGAGATCTATAAATGAAAAACATTTTAACAAAACTCGATATAACAAAAAAAAATAATGACAATATAGATGGGATATGATTAACTCTCTCTGTAATTGGAATAGGAAGCGATTTCATCTTATCAGCGTCTTCTTCATAATTATATATTTCTGTGTTGTCACTATTATCACTTTCAATTGCATGGCTGTTCAAACATCTAATCATCTCTTGAAATAAATTAACACCTGTCAATGCATCTGCGCAACAATGGTTACTAATATATATCAAATTAGTGAATCCATCTAAGTTTTCTTTCATTGGTAAACATAGAAACCTCCAATTTGGTTTGGTTTGATCACATATTGGTATACGAATCGTGGATACAAGTTCAGATACTCTATTTGTGATTGTATAATCATCCTTTATATACTGAGCAATCACCTGTGCTACAATGTCCTTATATTCGTGATCCTGACCATTTATAATTATGTCATCTACAGTCAGTTTCGGGATGACTCTCATATAATCATGTTCTGGAAACGGTTGGTTTAAATATTCATCACTAGAATAGTATTCTTCAAAGTCTGGGTAATTTTTGGGAACAATTGTGTGGGCCAAGATAGGATTCTCTAAAATTATGTGTCTCAAACACGATCCTATCTCTTTTTTATTAATAGGTCTATTCATCTTACAATATATGGCAAAATTAGAGTACATGTCTTGGCGTTGAAAAATTGTAAAAATATTTTCAACATGGCCCATTCGTCTTGCGTGACCCCTATATATCATATCTTGTGTAACGCCATGAGGCTTCTGTGATAAAAATGGAAATTTTTTACTATTAACCCTGGGAGTATCTGTGAACAAGTCTTCCATGGAATTGATCGGTGCTGCAGTATTAAATATTGATTTATTTTATTTTAAATGAAAAATAATATACTTCTTGAAACATTATTTTACATTTATCATATTTTTTGACCTCAAATTTTATATTACGAGAATATTTGTGGAAGCATTGAAATATCGTTTATTCTTGAGAATCAGTGAACATTTGTTGAATCGCTATCAAATATGTTGAGAAATTTTGATCCTCATACTGAAAATTTTAAAAAAGGAATCATTTTACAACTGCCCTCTAAATTCAAAATATTTGCAATACATATACTGCCGCAAAAATAACATGATATGGACATGTACGTTATATAACAGTTATAACAAATAAATATATATTCGGATGAATACGCTTTCGCAATATTTTGTTGAGAAAAAACAAATGAAGTATATTAACTAATTATAAAGTGTGCCGAAAATTAAAATGAAGTGAATAAAGATATGCATAGTAAGTAGTATTATTGCGAGCGTATTGGTTTTGTATATCGCTGCTTTAAGTTAAAAACCAAGCACCAAAAAAAAGGTGCTCTTAATTTCCAATACAGGACTGCTTATTGAGATCTTTGCTTCGTTTAACATTAAACTTCATCAGATTCGTATGTAAGATTTATGAAATCTGGAAAGTTTTGCTTCTCTAGCAAAATTTAAACGAAATATAATCAGGGACAGAAAGCAAAACTATTCTTTTTTTAAGTTATGGACTTCGCCTTTTCCGTACAGTTATTTACGCTTCAAGCAGGTAAAATTATCCATGATTTTTTGGCTAAAAGATATTTTTGGGTTAATAAGCACATAAAGGATTGATTGCGTTTTTAACCTCGTAAATGTTAAAAAAAGTCTTGAATGTTTTGCATTAATCATATATATTAATTCAATATGGGATAACTGTGAAAAAAAAAATTTATAACTAGCGCTCAAGTTTAGATTATTTACAATTATACATTTAACCCGTATTTCAAGACAAGCTCCTTGAACTCGTTACACAAACAATCAAATTCATCTCTGTTCTCCAAAGCACCCTCCGCGACACTCAAACACACATTCATACCTCCAACATCTGTGCTACAGACGCTTATCATATATGAAAAATTCAAGACACCAACATTTTGCATGAAAGCTAAGTCAATGATTTTCCATTCTTCATCAGGTTGTTTAAAAAAACCAACATTACTTAAAATTATCCCACCACGTCTTTTCTTTAGATAAGAATCGGAAATTAACGAATCAATATTTTTACCTTTAAAAATGGAATCTATCATAATAGTTCCAAGTCCAATGAAATAGTTGGCACTTTTCAACACACCAGAGTAATATCTAGTTAATCCCCAAAAGTTGCTTTCTTTAAAAGATGAAATCAAAAAAGAATAATGCGATCCAGCTACGTTAGCACCATATTTGTATTGTTCATTCACTAATTCTGTTGGTAGCAACTTACGGGAATCATTTGGAATGCTGATATCAAATCCTAATTCATTCCATTTTCTTTTGTCAAAAAGACCATGATTTTTAAATGTAATAAATAATGCAGTTTGTAAAAATGAGGTAACTGTACAATTTTGTTCCTTAATTTTCACTTTTAATTTCGTAAGTTCATGAGGAGTAAAATTAATAATATTTTGATAACTTTTTTCAGGATTTTTTGCATTAATTTTTTTGGTTAGTGGTGCTGGAGATTTATAATTAAGAAAAATTTTAATTAATGTGGATATTATAAAAGGAAAAATCGACAATATAGATGGAACGTAGTTAACTCTTTCTGTGATAGGAACGGGAAATTTTTTTATTTTGTAAGCGTCATCTTCATAATTATAGATTTCTGTGTTGTCGCTATCATCACTTTCAATTAAATGAGAATTCAAATATTTAATCATATCTTGAAATAAATTAATACCTGTCAATGCATCCGCGCAACAATGGTTACTTATATAGACCAAGTCGATGAATCTGTCTGGCCTTTCCTTCGTTGGTAAACATAGCAATCTCCAATTTGGTTTGGTTTGATCACATATTGGTATACAAATTGTCGATACAAGTTCGGATACTCTAGTTGTGATTGTATAATCATCTTTTATATACTGATCAATGACCTGTACTACAATATCCTTATATTCATGATTCTGGCCATTTATAATTATGTCGTCTATAGTCAGTTTCGGAATGACTTTTATATAATCATGTTCTGGACATGCGTTCTTTAAATATGTATCACTGGAGTAATACTCTTCAAAATTTGGATAGTTCTTAGGAACAATAGTATGGATTAAAATAGGGTTTTCCAAAAACATTTGTCTCAAACTCGCACCAATTTCCCTTCTACTTACGGGTTTATTTAATTTACAATAAACAGCAAAATTAGAATATAATTCTTGTCTTTGTAAAAGTGCAAAATAGTTTTCTAAATGGCCCATTCTTCTTGCATGACCCTTATCAATCATATCTTGCGTTATACCATAGGGTAGTTCAGACAAAAATGGAATATTTTTTGCACTCATGACAGAATTATCAAAAACCACATCGTTTTTTTTGTAAGTGAACATATTTAAATTTTTCTTTCAATCTACCGGTGTTGCTATTTAATTGTTAGGTTATTATTATCAGAGACCAATTCAATAGACCACTTATAATATCATGAACGATTATTAACCTAATAAATAGGATTTCTTTCTCGACTGCTCGGTCGGTAAACGTTTTTTTTTTCAGATGTGCCTGTGGGTTTTTCTTAAACGACCGTCAAACAATGGGAATTAAAATAATATTGCTTGGATTCTGGTCCTCTTGAATTCATTGTAAAAGAGAATGTTTTGAAAAAAACTTTCACGTTAAAAATTGATTTGATTATTTTGCCATAACATTAATTTTGGTTTTCTTGAAACTTCCAAGTTCACTCAAATCAATTTAAATATTGAATATTAAATATTTTATAATTTTTTTCTCATCTTTTTTTAATTTTAAACTTATTTTAGAAGTAACAATTAAAAAATATCCTAAACAAGTAAGTATATTACAAGATTCAGTATGTTTATATATATAATATCTACTTATTAATAAATTTTAAAATTTTGATTATTCTTAAACACCACTATCACCAGTCAGTTTGCAAAACAAATAAGTACTCTTCCTAAGTACGATTATGTGAGTTTCTACCACCGTTATTACGATGAATATTGTTTTGATGATGATTATTGTGGTGATTACTGTGGTAGCCATAGTTTCCATTGTGATAAGTTTGCTTGTAACCACCACTTGGCAAACCTCCAGCTGTCATACCTGAAAATGGCGGCATACCACCAACACCTGGGTATCCAAATGGGGCCATGTAAGCAGGTGGCATGTGTGGAGAAGTTGCGCCTTGTGGAGAGGATGCAGAACCATTTTCTTCATTACCCATCATAGGCATCATCGGGGTCATACCTGGATAAAACATTGGTTGTGGTTGGAATGGCATGTACATACCCATAGTGTTAGCGGCAAATCCATTCATCATTGGGTTTGGAGAAGTTGGTGTACCATTTGGACCGACTCCCATTGATAAACCCATCATACTTGCCCCACCAGCACTCATCGCGATACCTGGAGAAATACCAGAAATGGAGCCTGTTCCGTTCATACCACCCATCACACCGGGAATGTAACTCATTTGACGTTGTTGCAATCTAATTTGAGATTGTTGGATGATGGACTTTTCATCCGGAAATAATGTCTTGTATGATTCTTCAATATTACCAGCCCAAGTTGGAGCAGCAAAATATGGCTTTTCAATCAAAAACGGTTCCATATCCTTTTCAGCATCATGTGCTTCTTTAGATTTTAAGAAAAAGTTGAAGTTTGTCGTAAATAAAGATTTTTTTTCGCTACTAGTTTGCGTTTTCTTGGAACCAAAAAACGAACCTTGATTACGTTTTCTAGAATATATGTTAGCCTTGCTTGAGGATACAGATGGAGAGTGAAGAGGTGATTGACCTGTTTGGGAACTGGAAGAACTTCCCTTTTTATGATCATGCGATTTACTGCTATCCTTCGCAACTGACTTTGGTTTAGGTGGTAAAGATGGATCAGCTTTTAAACCAGAAGGTTCCTTTCTTAACAAATCACTCATGTCCTTTGGCATTTCATATGGAACCTTAAATTTTTGAGAAAATTTTTTCAATTCTTCAATTTGAGCTTCTTTAGAAATTAATGGAGGGCTATCTGATTTAGATTTTGAAGAACTATGATCTCTTCTACCACTTTGTCTTTTAATTTCTTTAGTTTCTTCTTTCAATTGTTCTCTAATTTTCTTTTTGATCTGCTCGGTAATGACTGGGGATTTTTCTTTTCCAGACTTATTTTCTTTAATTATTTCATCTTTCTTAGGTTCTTTAATTATTTCATCTCTCTTAGGTTCTTTCTTTAATTCTTTGTTTGTTTCAGTCTCCTTAACTGGTTCTTTACTCAAAGATAATTTTTCAGCTTCCTTTTCGTTAGACAAATTATTTGGTGAAGATACGACGTTCTTTGTGGTGCTTGAAAAGATAATTGCAGGATCCATGTGATGGGGTTGATTTCTTAAGGTAGGTGGGACGTACTTTCTTGATTTTGAAGTGACACTTGGTTTAGCATTGGTTTTTAATGAAGCCAATAAATCTTCGCCTCTCCTATCGACACCGGAGTATAGATCTTCTTCATCCATTCCTGAATCATCAACAGTGATACCTCTGTCTTCAGCAAGATGTATGTTACCCGAAGCACCTTGACCTTCAATTTCAGCAGCCAATCTTTGTGCTTCTTTTAATCTTTGTTGGTATTTTGGATCATTCTTATCAATTTTTGTAGTATATAAATGTTCATCAAATGTTGACTTAATACCGAATTTTTTTTCATTTACTGAAAATTGATCCCAAGTACTTGAAGATTCCTCTAAAATTTGGTCACTCAAATTGTTATCTGGATTCGAGTGTTCGTCTGGGACCCATCTTTCAAGCTCACGCTCCTTGATGTTTTGTTTCGCACCTGATATATCAACGTCTGTTTTAAATTCTGGTACTGGAGTAGTAGCCTTTTTAGCATTTTCTAAACTTTGCTTCTTTTCCAATTCTTTTAATTCATTTTTTTTTGTATTTTGCCATTTTTCATCCATTGATAAATCAATATTTTTCAATTCTAATTCTGCTACATCATCGCCATGGATTAAAAAAGTTTCCCCTAAATCGTTATCTAATTTATTTGAATTATCAAATCCAGTGACTAAATTAAGAATTCTTTTTGGAAATTTTAAAATAATGTCAATACCATCTGTAGATTCTAAATTACATGCGGCTAGTAAACCTTCATATTGTATACCAGAAGTAGTTGTGACAACGACATTAGAACCGACAGATTGAGTCAATAAATAATCAAAGCGATCATTAAATTGTCTATTTGTTTCTGATGATTCATAAAATAAGGAGTTATAATCCTTCATATGCATTGAAAATCTTTTGCCGTTAGGGTTTGTGCCCTGTGTATCTTTCTTCTTATGATTGCCACCCTTCATTTAAAATACTACTAATTGAGACTCTAACAAAAAAAATAACTCAAAGCTATAGCAAACAATGCAAAAAAATTCCCGTCTATAAAGCTTTCAGCAGCTTAAATGAATCTTATAAAACTTAGTATTAGGAGAAAGCTGTCAATTGCTAGTTGTTGTGTTGTCTTAACCGGCTATATGATTTTTCAGAATCAATCAGCGAAGCAACAAAAACAAAAAAACCTGCAATAAACAATTTCCGTAAATTTTTTTCTAGTAAAAACAGGGAAAACAATTTCCGAATGCGGCGAATGTACAATTTTTCAGTGGTGCCATGAAAAATGACTGAAATAGAACAGCAACAACAATGGTAGTAATTATAAATATAAAATATAAAATGATAATGGTAATGGTAATACATTATACTATTTATTGTGTATTCTATGGAGAAAAAATGCAAAAAAATATATATGTATGTATAAAATAAAATGTCTTGATTTTTATTCATCTGCTGTTTTACGAAAGACGTCCTTAATCTCGTTAATCTTACTGTTCTTTAATAGATTCAGCGCATTATCATTTAAATTTTTTGAAACGGTTTCGTAGTCCTTTAATGCCGGTACTGACGACAATAAATCTATTTTATCAAAATTTCGAATCTTTTCATTTAATTCTAGTTCACTCGTAGATGGTATGACAAGATTAAATTCGACTATATCTCTATTGTAATTTGAAACTGAAACCGAATCATTCGCTGTATCTTTAATAATACCATAAGCATTCTGTATAGCTTTATTTAAAACAGGGTGTAAATTATCATTTAATAATTTTTCCTGAATTAATCTTCTATTATTTTTCTTCAAGCTTGTTAAAAAATTATTTACCTCTTTTAATTTTTCCTTTTCTTTTCTTATTTTAACCTCCAAACTCTCTGCAAGCTTTAAATTTTCAATATATTTTTCTTGAATATATTTTCTTTTTGCAAATATATATTCGACATCAAAATCTGATCCATTAACATTTTCAGGAAAACTAACATCATTAAATTTTTTTTTAGTCTTTTGTAAAATTTCTTTCATTAATTTTTGTTTCGTGAGAAAAATATTTTTAATTTCTGAATCATTTTCATATGTAATATCTCTTAATTCAACATTATATTTTTGAAAAACATCTTCTAAAGCAACATTTAAATCACCTTCGACCAATTGCATTAAAATATTTGTAATATCTTTACAATTATTTTTCCAACGAATGTTTTTTAAATTATTTTCTTTTGAAAATTCATTTTTAAAAAAGTTTTTAAAGTCCCATGGTTTATTAATATTTTTATTATTATTATTATTATTATTATTATGGGGCAATGGTTTTTTCAATCTAATTTCTCTATTGTTTTCTGGAATTATTCTTTTCTTTCTATATTTTGGTGATGATACAGATGAAGATGATGGACTTTCAAAAAATAGTTTTTTAGGCAATCGCTCTTCATTTTCAAAATTATTTAAATTGTCCATTTTAATATCTGAAGAAAAAAAAAATGTATATTATAATTTCTCACAACTATTTATTGTTATCCTCTTTTTTTTTGATATATTTGTTTTTCTTTTTTAATTTAATATTGTTATTTATTGATATTTTTAAAAAAGTTTCGCGAAACTAATGAATGAAAAAGATTAAAATTTCTTAGTTAAATGTATGTACTCTTTTAAATTGAAGGAAAAGGATATTTAAAGAAAAATAAAAGGTTATTTAGCTAAATATATATCCTACTATAGAGATACGAAAGTAAAACAAAGAAAAAAAATTTTAATAATAATAAATAAATATATAAGTAAATGAAAAAATGTTTCTTTTTTATAAGGAATTAAATATCTTTAAAAACTTGCGTCAAAGTTGAAGGCTTCTTCAGCTGCAGCTTTTTGAGAAGTCTCATTAGCTTTAGTGAAATCAGAGACTTGTTTTTCAAAAAAGTTACTTTTACCGATGGTAGTTGTACCTTCCATAAATTCAAATGGATTTGGAACGTTGTAAACTTTATCGTTACCAAAAGAACCTAATAAAGAATCGGCTAAGAATTCGACGTATTGGTTAATTTGAATAGCATCAACACCAGAGTCTTCAATTTTCAAGTAATCAGCTAAAACTTTCTTTTCAATGTCAACAGCTTCAGTAATAATTTTTTCAACAATTTTAGCATCTGGCTTATTCTTTAAGTGAGCAAATAATAAACAAGAGAAATCTGTGTAACAACCTTTATCTCTAAAAATGTTTTTGTTTGCGGTAGCTAAACCTGGTAGGATACCTTGTTTAGTTAAAGAAAAGATTGCAGCATGAGCACCAGATAAAAGGATACCTTCTTTTGCTGCGAAAGCGACTAATCTTTCACCATATAAAGAATTTGGGTTTTTAATCCATCTATCAATGAAAGCAGCTTTATCAGTAGTAGCAAAAGATTCACAAACACTTTTTAAGTAAGGAACATTTTCAGAACCATTAAAATAGGCATCAATAATTAAAGAATAAACTTCATCATAAATATTTTCCATCATAATTTGGAAACCATATAAACTTTTACCTTCTGGACTTTGTAATTCGGCGGAAAATTTTTCAATTAGATGGAAGTTAATTGTATCTTCGGATAAAGTTAATAGAGATAATAATCTTGAGATGAAATCTTTTTGATCATTATTTAAAGATTTTTCAAAATCCGGAACATCTTTAGTTAATTCAATATCTTCAGCTGTCCAAAAAGAAGCTTCAACTTTTTTATAAGCGGCCCAAATTTCATGATATTTAATTGGGAACATAACGAATCTACGTTTGTTTTCAATTAATAAAATTTCATCTTTTTCATTTTCCTTAATGAAATCACGAGATTCAGTGAATTGGTTTAAAAATTCTTCATGACTTTTAGAGACAGCGACCATTTTGTAAATATTGTTTTGTTTTGTTTTAATTGTGTTTTTTATGTTTTATTATCAAGAGAAATTCGAATAACTTAAAGGCAATTAATAAAGTGATTTTAAATAACTTGGATTATTAATTATTCGTCGTTGTGTTTTTTTTTCTTGATGATAAGAAAGAAGGAAAAAAAAAGACGAAGAAAAAAAAAATTAATTGAATTTAAGAACAAGTGAAAGGAACTACAATATGAAAAATAAAGAGAAAAAAAATGTGTTTAAATAAAAAAAAAGTTTTTTAATAAGTGGAAACAATTTAAATATTATTAAATTTTGTTTAGTGTATGTTTGTGCTTGCGGTTGTGTGGTGAATTGAATTAAATGGAAGGTCTCATTGAAATACGTTTACAAATGTGAGAAATTCCATTTTGAGAGCAGAAGAGAGAGAAAAAAGCGTGGTAGAGTAAACAAAGAAAACATCTTGTGGCGACAACAGGAAGAAACCACAAACCCGCTTGCGTTGTTACGGCAACGCTGTTGAAGTGATTACGCACAAAACCGTCGTCGTTTACGAAACGCCGCAGAAACGCCGCAGCCTGTTTTGGTGGCAAACTTTTCTCGTTTCACAACATTGCGAGTTTTACGTCACTCGAAACGAAAACGGCATTGGCAACCAAGTTAGTTATTTATGCCACATGTGACTTTCAACTTTTTCAATGGTATTCTGCCGGAAGAAAATTGCAGCCCTGTAATATTTGCAAATACAACCCTGACGTGCTCCAACTTTAAATTAAATACATTAAATTTTATAAACATGAAGAAATAGTTGAATGGATTACTTAATAAAAAAAATTAGTTAATTAAACTAATTAGTTTGATTTATAATCAACGTTAATAATTGTTGTGTGTGTGTGTTTTGATCTTGATTCTACTTGTTTAAAAAACCATAATTAACGTTTTGTTTATTTTTTTTATGGAATTTTTTTGACCCTAATAATTTCAATTTTAAAAAAAAAAGTATTTTGTAATAAAAATAGTTAAAATTTACATTTGAAATTATCAAAATAATAATAAAAAGTAAGAATTTTTAATTTATATGTAAATCAAGAAACATGCTTCCCTACATCATCGATTATTGAGGTTCATTGACTTAAAATAAGATATAAAATAAATCTCCATATTGGTTATTTCAAAAAAAATCTTTCGGGTAACTCATCCATCAAAAGTAGTAAATTTTAATATTTGCAAAGAGAAATAAATACAAATATTAACAATTAGAATGCATTGACGCCAATGACAGATTTTGTTTTTCTGAAACCCTATTATTCTGTTGTAATTTTACTTAGCATACTTCAAATGAGACCAAAATTTTCAAACGGAGTAAACCCTCTTCAAACACCCATCACCAATTGCCAAGAGGTTTAAAAACCCGAAGAAAAACATAAAAATGGGTTTTCAGCCTCTGGGAATGCTCAAAGCAGCAACACCGCGAATTAAATTTTTTTTGTCTTTTCTTTTTTTCCATATCAAATTTAAACTTTAAAAAAAAAACTTCACAGTAACCACGCTAAGCTACGTTAAGTTAAAGTTACAGAACCATGGTAACCAACTTATCTAACAAGATAAAAAAAAGTTCGTTTCCATTTTGCCCCTCATAAAATTTACACTAATTACATCCGCACAAATATTGTTTTAAAAAAAAAATAACATTCATAGTCAAAATCCATTCTTCTTTTCTTGTTTATAGTTTGATAATTTAAAACATTAATTTTGCTTTTTATCTTGTTATTTGTCGTGTTATTTCAATTACAAGTATCTACTACATCTACATGCATAAACATATGAACGCGTAAACATATAAACGCGTAAACAAACAATAACAAAAAACAAAAAACAAACAAAATAGTGGAAGCTTGCTTTCACCCTTTGTTTTGATACCAAAGGAAAAAAAAAAATAGAAAACGTGTGTAAATTTTGCACCTCATCTCCTTTAGCATTTGAAAGGAAACCATTTAATTACACCTAATTTTGTAATTAATAAAAATATTATTACAGTCTAGTACTGCTTAAAAATATATTATAGACTGACTGGAAAAAAAAAATCCATTTTTAAAATTTCATCAATATTAATTTTTTTGTTTAATAATTGATTAAAGACTGCCAAATAATCATTAAATATGAAATGATAAAATTTAAAAACTTTCTTGCTCGCGACGTAGACATATACCAAACCCTAAAACAAAATTTAAAGGTGCCATTGCTAAAAACCTTTTGTTATAGAAAATCCAAGAAAAACAATTTAAATGCTGTATATACATTAAGCACCACTATACAGTTTTTTTATTAGCTTTATTCTGGCAATGTTAATTTTTGGAAAAAAAATTTGAGCCTAGGACATTTAATATATTTCTGTTCAATTTATATAGTGTTCAATTTTTGTGAGAATACCGTTGCCAGGGGCAAATATCTTGCAAGAATACAATTTAGTGAATCTTATTGCCATGAAATGATACAATTTGCTCAATTTATGTAGTATTTCTTTGCGGTAGTCGTTGCATATAACTAATTCACTATTTGTAATAGTTCTTATTGTAATACTTTTGATACATTTGAAATCTTGCAAATACTTTTGAAAGTTCCTAACCATTTTCTGCTCTGTAAAAATCGCAAACAAATGTTCATCTAGTCCCGTCGCACTTATTAACATCAAGGCAAATGATACTCGATATGAAAAACTTTGAAGACGTAGAGATCTTAACTTTTAAATTTAATCTTTTTATGACAAAAATATAAAAAAATAATTCACCACAAAAACATATGTTAAAAGGTACAATAGAACTGAAAAAACAAAATTAAGTTTTTTTCTTTAATTTAGTTTCTCCCAAATAGTCTTTGTTTGCCCTGTGTTCAGGGATCATGGAAATACTGTTGTGTTCGCTCATAACAACTAGTTTTGCACCATCATACGTGTGTATTTAGTTTCCATTAAATGAGAATGTTTTGGGGTCATTTATTTTATTTTTATCAGGATAGTCGATTAATGTCGAAATAGATACAATGGTAAAATATTCATTGAAATTGTATATACAAATAATTAGAATTATGAATAAATATTGAAAAGTATGCATAAGACATTTTTTAAAACATTTTAAAATTTATACTGTCTTTTCATTAATTGTATTAACTGTGATAATATAATGTCATATAAACTTCATTATCAATTACTTGTTATTCAATATAATGAACTTGTTTGGTTTCACTAAATGATTCGATATTTTATTTCATATCCATTCAATTACTATAACCACTATAACTGCTTAACTATGGTACTTTATATACCTACGCAAATTAAGACAGTGTTTACTGCTTGAAAGAGAGAAGTCTTTCAGCTTTTGGTTTTCTTTTTCAATGGAAGAATAACTTCCATGAATTATTTTTGCAGAGCAATTTACTAATATAGATCTCATCGCTCATTAATCCATTGTACAAGTATGTTAGTTACTCACACATATCCTACAAGAGCTGTGTATATATTGATACACAAGGGATACTCATGGTCATATGTGAGCCAATTAACCTTTCAATTATGATTCTAACATAGTGTAAAAATTTTTTCCGCCAAAAAATAGTGGTTGCTAGGAGATTCGAACTCCTGCATCTTTCGATACCTGAGTACTCCTGTTTAAACAGTTAAGAAATAAATTCTTGAATCAGGCGCTTTAGACCGCTCGGCCAAACAACCAATAGTTATTGTATTGTTTTGGGATTGCCAAAATGTTATCACATGGTTGATTTCGTATAAAGTGATAATCTTTATTTACCCGCACATATAATAATGGCACGTGATTTAAATTGACACGTGATCTAAAGAAGCAAGAATAAGGAGTAAACAACAAAGAGTTAAAACAAATAACAAGTACAATAACGTTGATTACATCAACGTATTTTA
>JAJLYD010000225.1:0-48025 GCA_030571615.1 Jamesozyma hellenica | reverse complement strand
AAAGAAAAAAAAAAAAAAAAAAAAAAAAAAAAAAAAAAAAAGAAGTTTTAATACGATTTTTAATAAATTATTTAACTATTAAAATTTTCAAGTTCATTTAATGCATTTTGAATGGTTGATTTATTCAAAACAATTGAATTCTCAATTTTTTGCTTAAAATTTTTTGAATAATTAATTATTTCATTAATTTTTTCATTCAATTTTTTTGAATTAATAAATAAATCATTTTTTAAAGATTCAAATTCTTTTGTCTTTCCTTTAACTAAAATTTCTGCATTTAATAAATTTGAATCAATTGAATTTAATAAATTATTATTTTTCTTTTGTAATTCTTCAATATCAAATTTTTGTTTAATAAGATCACTTTCATTTTTTTGTCTTTGTGAAACAATTTTTGATTTTAATTCGGATAAAAATTTTTCTAAATTTTGACATTGTAAATTTTTTTCATTAATTTGATTTTTTAATGAAATAACTTCTTGTTTGAAATTATTATTATCATTAGTTATTATATCTAATTGATATTGAATCTTTTCATTTAAATTAATTAATTCATCTTTTTTAAATTTAAGATAATTTTTGGAATCTTTATTATTATTAAATAATGATTCAAAGGTGATCGGTTCGGAATCATCTAAATTTAAAGTTGTAATATTTTTTAAATCTTTATCTAAATTAATTTTTAAAAAATCTTTATTTTCAATTAATTGAAAAATAGTTAAATTATTATTTTCATTGTTATTATTAAAAATTTTTTCAAGTGATATATTATATTGATTTAATACATTTAAAAGGTTTTTAATTAAATTATTAATTTCATATTTTTTTGTCTTTATATTACTAACGAATTTATCATTTTTATCAGAAATTTCATTGAATAAATTTAATAAAAAATTTTTTTCTTTAAATTTTTCATCAATAATTTCAATTGTTAGTCCATTTGAATCTAAAATTTTTAAAATTGATCTAATTTCAATTTCAATTTTATTAATTTCATTTAATTTAATTTCATATTCATTTTGCATTTTTTCAATTTTTTTTGGCCATTCAATTGACTTAATTTTCATTTGATCTATATAATTTTTAAATTTAATTAAATCATTTTGTAAAGCGTTATACTTTTCCATTGAATTTTTAAATAATTGATATTTTTCTTTTAAAAAATTAAATTTATTGAAAAAATTTTCATTAATTGTTGATAATTTATTAATATCATTTTCAATGATGTGAGTAAATTTATCAAAACCTAATGATAATTTTTGCATTATTGGATCATAATTATCATTTGAAATTAAAAAATTTTTATAAGATTCTGTAATATAATTTATAAATAAAATTTCCACCATTAACTCATAATTTTCTTGAATTTGATCTTGTTCGTCAAGATTTTTTATTGGTTTTTTTATTTTTAATAAATCTTGTGTATCTTGATTAACTATTGTATTATTTAAATTATTTTGATAATCAAAATTATCAATTTTTTTATTTACTTTTGTTAACCAATGTAACATACCTAAAAATTTAAACCACGACGAACCACCAACTGCACTTATTTGTGATTTATTGATAGTCTCTAAATAAGGATATTGTAAATTTTTTAAGATTTGATAAATGTTTGTTTCAATAGATTTATTTAAAAATTTAAAACCTGGATCAATTCTTTGATATAACCATTTAAATAATATAATGAAAAATTTTTGAGTTGGTTGTTTTAATGATTTAATTGATATTACTTGATTTGTTTCTATATCAAATTTTTTTTCTAATAGATAATTAAAAATTTCTTGTTGAATTGCATTTTGAAAATTTTTATCTCTTAATGGTCTTGGATCTCTATTGGTTAAATTATTTTGTTGAGAATTAAAATTTGAAAAATCTTGAGAAGAAGATGCAATAAAATTTGTTGATAATCTATTTGATGAATTTCTTTTATTATTTGAATTATCTGTAAATATTAAATGACCTTTATTTAAGTTATTTGGTAAACTTTTCCTTGAATTATGTTTTTTATTAATATTATTTTCAAATACCGTTGAACTTAATCTTTTTTTAGTATTTATATTATCTTGTGTTAGTATATTATAATCTGATAAATTTGTATAAGAGCTTGTACTATTTCTTCTACGTTGTTTTTCATTTGTTATTGTAGTGGGCTGACTCAAAGATGATGATGGCATTGGTATTTGTGATTCGAATCTTTGTTTATTTGAAAGTTGGCTTGGATTGTGCGTCCTTATTGATGATGATTGGAAAGGATTAGGAATATTAGTTGACATATTGATTAAGTATAACGATGCGTTACTTCTTTCAAGATATGTTTTGCTTTGTTTTCTTTTTTGCCTTTTTTCGTTCTCGATGTTATAGATTTATATGTTGTTATTTTCTTTATTTATTTACTATCTATCGGTCAGTTCTTTAATTAAAGTGTGTGTGCGGGTAATCAAGCACGATTTCTTTTGAGCTTAAGCTAAAAAACCAATATAAATAAATTAGTAAATTTGAATTAAAGAATAATAGAGCAGGTTGATTAGTCCAAAATGTTTCTTTTTTGATCATACTGATTTAATTGATATCCGAATGTTAAGTTTAAAACACGTTTAACCTTTGAATTTGTAGCGAACATGCAAATGTGAAAGATTGATTTACTAGCAAATACGTTAAAGAAATTTATATTTCTTATGAACGCATAATTTTAAAACAGAAGAGAAAAAAAATAAAAAGTGAACAAAAAGTTTCTTGTTTTATACTCAAAATAATTTGCCACTGAAACATGGAAAGCATTTCATTATTATTTTTTAGCCGCCCAGTGAAAAAAAAAAATAAAAATCCAAAAATAAATTTCTTTGAAGACTTTGCCGGGTGACCCGAACCCGTGAAAAGCGATGTTTTTAAGTTGTCATGTGACATTTTCAAAAAGAATGCAATAAATAACGTGCGGCTGTGTGTGTATGTTACCCAGAATTGAACGTACAATAATTTTACATAGGGGATTATTATACAGTGAGTGATCAATGAAAAGTTCTTTAGTTATTGTTATATGAAAATTAATTTTGAACCCCTACTACTTTAATTTTCCATTGAAAAAGATACGTACAAACTTCGAAGGCCTTTACCTATTAAAAGCTCATTTTCTGAATTTTCATCATCAACCGCATATCTCTTGCCATTGTATATCCTTTTCAGCTTACTGAAATTACTTTCACTATTAACCGATGTTATATTTATACTCAAAAGGTGTCTTAGAACAACGGGTAGTATGTATTGTGGTGTCTTAGTACTATGAAGTCTTTCTTTTTCACTACTTCTGGATATCTCGTCGTCACGGCGAGCGACTCATAAATAAAATTATGCTATTTTATAGTTGGCGTCGTCGCACTCAAAGAAATAGGCGCCTTTACAGCATCAACATTTCTGGCAAAAGTTAGTTATCCTGAAAAGTTATTAATAAAATGGCCCTGTAAAAAAAAAGGTTACATTCCATCTAGTTTTACTGTAGGATGGAGGTAAGCTATGTACTGAGCTTATAAAGGTTATTCTACATCACCTGGTTGTAAAATATTACATGCGCTGTCTGTACAACAATATGTAATAATTCTTGTCATTTCTCATTTCCCAGCTTACATCTCTAATTAATTTTGTTAGGTCGGGCATTTTCTTTTAGTTTACTTGGTTGAACAGGCAGTGAAATTTTCTTCAAAGAGTCGCTTATAAGATTAACAGGCATAAGCACAATATATTCTTATTGGAAGCTCAGCCATTTGCTTCAATTGATGTTCATGAGATTCGCTGTTTCGGCAAACTTTTAAAGGAAGAAAAAGACAATCTAATAAAGTTTCGTGAACATCAAAAAGTTTCCAATTTCCTGTTTAAATAGTTGAGCTGGGGAGTTCAACCTTTCTTTCTATTTCAATAATCGGGCCATGAATCTGGTATATATTTCTGAAACTAGTGTCAAATATATTGATCGCCAAGAATCAAATGAATCACGAGATAAAATTCTTTTATTACACCCTGTCAAAGTATTTGGGTTATAATATTGACAAACCTTTTTGTTTTAACCATACTGTGAAATATATAAAATGTAAAGATTTCCATTTTTCCGGATCTTCCAGGCTAAGTCTACATTTGAAGAATCGTTACCATCGTCATAAAGGAAAGTGTAACAACTGTTCGATCCTTTTTCAATTATTAAGTTTTGCAAGTTGTCACATTGAGATTTTGGCTGCGCCCTAGTATCATTTTTCAGATTAATGATATATATTGAGTTTTTGATATATTTTATATCTTTTCTTTTTTTATACAGAGAAATTTTTAGGCAAGAACTTGTTGAGAAATTGGTGGTTGTCAATTAAATCTGATACTGCCAAACAAATCAAAAAAGATTATTTAACTAAAATCTTAATGAATAAACATATGACATGGATTTCTGTCTTGATTTGTTCTTGATGGAATATGCCAATGTATAAGATTGTAGCTACCGCAACTGTCTCTCCGCCATTAAAAATTTCAACAGTTGATTCAGATAAGCTTTATTTAACTTTACTGGTTGATAGAGTAGCAATAGCTGTTTAGTACTTTTTACAAATCTACATATAGAGATATTATTAATTTGAGATATAATATATGGGGAGTGTGGCTTTTAAGAAAAACATTTCCTATTTTTGTGGGTGTCATTGCCACAAAAGTCCGATTTTCGAATGGCATTACTATTTTTACATTCCACTACAGCTCTATTAAAATACTGAATTTCCATGAAAACAATTTGTTCTTCTTCTGTTATAAAATTGTAATAATGTTATTAAATTCAAACTGAAAACTTTTCATTCAAGAAATTCGTATAGATAAAAAATTCAATTCATTGAGTGCGTTGTTCTTTTCACATGCACCTCGGAAAAACAACAAGAAACCTCGAAAAATTCAAACAACGCACGGCAACTTTTTATTTTTACAGCTGGGCATCGAGTATCGTATATAATAATACATAAATAATTGTTATTGTTATTTTGTCGAGCTTTTCTATGTTCTGTTTTTGTCTTTTTTTTTTTGCCAAGAATCAAGAAAATTTGAAGTGATTTTTTAATAAATAATGCAAATCTTTCATACCATCAAAGAACTTGTTGAATGGCGTAAAATTCAACACCAACAATTCCATCAATCTATTGGTTTCGTTCCAACAATGGGATGTTTGCATAATGGGCATCTATCATTGATTGAAAAATCAATTTTGGATAACGATTTAACTGTAGTTAGTATTTTTATCAATCCATCTCAATTTGCTCCAACCGAAGACTTGGATAAATATCCAAGAACTTTGCAAAATGATATAACTTTATTAAATTCCATTAAAATTGGTAAAATTGACGCATTATTTGTACCTGATGTTAACGAATTATATCCTCAAGGTATCCCATTAAACGTTGAAGATCAACGAGGTCCTTTCGTTTCTGTTCTTGGTATCAGTGAAATTCTAGAAGGTAAAACCAGACCAAATTTTTTTAGAGGTGTTGCTACTGTGGTCACTAAATTATTTAATATCGTGACTCCAGATAACGCGTATTTTGGCCAGAAAGATGTTCAACAATTCACTGTATTAGATACGATGGTTAAAGAATTGTTTTTCAACACGAAATTAACCATGATGCCAATTATTAGAAACAGTGAAGGCTTAGCGTTGAGTAGTAGAAACAAATACTTGTGCGATGATTCTTTAAAGAACGCTTGCAATATTTACAAAGGTCTAGCAGCCGCCGAGCAAATCATCAGAAACGCGAAGGAAACCATTACAAGAAAGGATCTGTTCGATGCCATATACAATGTATGGGAACCATACACGCGTACAGGAGAGTTCAAGATTGATTATGTTTCTATAGCACATTGGGGCACGTTACAAGAAATTGAACCAGAGATCAGAGCTGGTGCCATTGCCGCAGACACAACCTCGCCTAAACTTGTTATTAGTTGTGCAGTCAACGTGACAGACAGAAGCGACCCTGCCGTTGTTGTCAGACTGATCGACAACATTGTCATATAAATAACATACTGTATATTATCAAATTTTTATAGTTTTGTTTTTCTCGTATAAACAAACAAAACAAGTTTTGTCACGTTTATAATGCAAATGTAGGGCAACATTGGCGCAGCAAGAATTTTTTTTTACTAAAGGTAAACAAAGTAAAGATATATCTAGCACTCAAATCTTTACTACCATATTACTTATATAAATACATATTTCTTGCATAGAGACCTCAATATTGCGTATGGCATATAAGGACACATAAAAGCTAATAAATAAACACCATTTATTATTTCTAATAACCTAACCGTACGGTTACCCTGTTTTATCGTTAGCTTATTTAATTTGCTTCTTAGAAAAAACATTTTTTTTTTGATTTTGTCAGCCGCGTCACTTTTTTAGGGGAGCGTGACACCCTTTCCGCACGAGTATAAAAAGGAGCAACGATCAGCGACATCTTTGTAAAGCATTACAAGAGATATGGCGAGAAACACTAACAACAGCATTTACATTTATATGTAAATTAACCACCTTATTTTGATTTTTTTGGTATTTGTTTGGGTTTTTCCAGAATTTTTTAATCTTTGGTTATGAATATTCAAGCACAAAAATCAAAAATCAAAAATTATGATAATGAAGATTCCGATGACAATACTCCAACACCATCACAATATCACACCTCAGGACAAAACACTTCCGACGTTCTAGACTATAAAGATAAAGATAACAACAACAATAACAATGATAATAATAATTCCATATTGGATCCTCATCTTTCCTTAATAAAATTGCTTGCAAAAAATGTAGATCAAGATAGAATTGCCGCTAATGAAAGTAATAAGCTAGAACCTTCACAAAATTTTATAGAAATTAACTTACCAATTCAAAAAAGCAATTTCGATCCCCTTAAACGTGAAGTTATTAGATACTCTCCCGTTACTATCCCAATAAAAGATTTAAATAATAATTCAATTGATTTTTCACCTGATTCTTGGTATGAAATTAAAAAATCAGATTTTACAATAACAAATTTTTCGGAGAGATGTAATTCTTCACAAGCTAATACTGTAGGAATATTATCTTCATCAAGTGATACGTCAGAAGAAGAAAAAGATGAAAAACAAAAGCAAATTAATAAAATCAATTCTTCTTTACTGATGAAAAATTTGTCTAATAATTCTACTACAATTAATAATGATAATACTTCATTATCTTTAAATTTTTCTGAAAAAGATTTGATTAGTGAATTACCACAAAATTCAAACTCAACATCAAAATTTTATAATTTTTCCACTACAAATAGTCAAATAGATAATGATACTGAAAATGATAATGATAATGATAATGATAATGTATCTGGAATAACAAGTTTAACTTCCTCGTCAGAAAGTTCTTCTTCTTCTTCTTCAAGTTCATTCGTAATGCCAAGATTGTCGTTATCGTCAAAGGATAAAAGTCAAAGTTTAATTAAATCACCATATAATAATAATTTAAATTGTGAAAAATTTAAAATATTGATTGTCGGTAAATTAAATCAAAATTTTTATAACTCAATCCCAAAAAATTATAGGAAATTATTTAAATTATCAAATTCACATAATTTAAAAAATTTAAGTAGTTCAAATGGTATTTTAATTGTAATAGAAGAATTAAATGAATTAATTTCATTATTAAATAAAATTTCACAGAAAGAAAATAATATTATTAATAAAAATTCAATTTTAATAATTTCATACCTAGATAATTTCATTCAAGTTAAAAATATAATTAACTCTTTTACTAAAAAAAAATTAATTAAATTATTATATCCTCCATTTATTATTTCAAATGATTACGAACTAAATAATATGTTTCAAAAAATTTCACAATTATCGACTCAATATAACAAAACTATTTTATTAAATAAAGATAAAAAACTTAACAATAAGAAAAGAAAAAAATCACGTAAACGTTCAAGAAAAAACAATGTTGACGATTATAATAACAAATGGTTAATACTTGGAATTTCACTTACAGTTGGGGTAGGTTTAGGTTATTGTATATCATATTTTAACTCAAGTACGTGGATAACTGTAACTTCACATTTTTTGAAAGAAGTATTTTGTTTAAATTCTCAAAATTCTTTAAAAGATATCACTAATGATGTTTCACCTTCATCTTCGTTCCCGTCATCTCCATCGCCTTCATCATCTTTTTTGAGAAATTTATTAAAATTAACAGATTCAGAATTTGATCCAGATTCACATGATTTATATTTTAAAACTATTTACTTCATTAAAGATTCTTTTAAAAAATTGAACCAATTATTTAAAATTGCAATAATTAAACCAATTACAATAATTGAAAAATTTAAAATTTTCACAAATAATTGTTATAATTCAAATTTAAATTATAGTTTTGACACTCAAGATAATTTTTTTGCTTTAAGTCATATATTAATATAATCTTTATTTCATTTCATTTTACTTTTTTTTTTTTTTTTTTTTTTTTATTAAATATATATATATATATATATTAGAAACATGCTTCAATTAAAATATACTATTTCCAAAACATAAAATATTAATTAGTTTTTCTTGTAAAAAACAAAATTAGAAAGGCATACAAAAACACAAAACAAAACAAACTTGTAGTAAAAACAATCCTCTTAAGTACAATTGTTTAACACTTACAAAACTACAAAACAATAATAATTAATCACCACGATATGCTGACAATTTCACAATTACTTAAAATTATTACATAACTTAACGCGGTCTTTCTTTGTATTCGGCATCGAAATTCACGAACTTTTGATAAAAAAAAAAAAAAAAAAAAAACATTAATGTGGCTAATGCCATTCATTTCAAAATTAAATTTCAAAAAACAAGAAAGTAAACAACCACTTAAAAGTTTTCATTATTATTATATTTTCAAAAAAATTGTTTTGAGTTTGTAAATAATTTAAAAAATCATAATATTTTGTGTATTTTTTAAAAATAGACTTTCCATAAAATTAAATAATGAAACCGCATCTACCGCGGAAGTTTCAAATGAAACCTCCTTATAAAGTTAGTATTAGAACGCAACTTACGGCTTTAGTTAGCATAGTGGCAATAATATCATTGCTAGTACTAGCTGTTATAACAGGCGTATATTTCACCTCCAACTATAAAGATTTAAGATCTAATAGATTATATATTGCCGCACAATTAAAATCTTCTCAAATAGATCAAACTTTAAATTCTTTATATTATCAGGCTTACTGGGTAGCTTCAAGAGATACTGTGCAAAGCAGTTTGGCTAGTTATGTAGCTGGTAATAAAACTTCTGAAAATTGGGTCGATACACAATCTGTCATTGAAAAATTTTTAGATTCTTCCAGTTTCTTTTCAGTTGCAAGAGTTTATGATTCAGAATTTGGTGTAGTACTTAATGCGACTAATAATGGTACTGGTAATGCTATTTCACAATCAATATTAACGAAGTTACTTCCATTATCAACAAATATGCCTTTACCTTCTTCTCTAGATACTAGTGGTATACTAACAGATCCAGTTTTAAATGGCACAGAATATTTAATGTCGATGACTTTACCAATTTTTGCTAATCCATCAATTATCTTAAGTGATTCAAGAGTTTATGGTTATATTTCCGTTATAATGTCCGCAGAAGGTTTACTAAGTGTCTTTAATGATACAACTGCATTAGAAAAATCAAACGTTGCAATAGTTTCTGCAATGTATAATAATAATACTTCAAAATTAACTAATTATCACTTCATTTTCCCTCCTTATGGTGCATCAAGTGATATTACGGATAAATCATTCATACTTTATAATAACACTTTCTTATCATCAGCATTTAGAAACAATAAAGGTGGTTCTTTAAAGAGTACAGATTTTTTTTATAGTAGAAAGGTAGCTGTTGGTTATTCCCCAGCAACTTTTGAATTAGTTAATTGGGTCGCCGTTGTATCACAAGCTGAATCAGTATTTTTATCACCTTCAACAAAATTAACTAAAATTATTGTAGGAACAGTAATTGGTATTGTTGTATTTTCAATGCTAATCACACTTCCTTTAGCTTATTGGGCTGTAAAACCTATTGTTAGATTACAAAAAGCAACTGAAATAATTGCAGAAGGTAGAGGTTTAAGACCAACTACACCAGGAAGTAAAAACGTTAGCAGAAATAATTCTGTCACTAGAACATCCATACATTCATCTATATTTAACTTCTCAAGTCATGATCATAAAAAATATAATGAAAGTCATGAAAATCAAAGTATATCCAATACGATTCTTGATGAAAAATATACACCACCAATTGCATCTGGATCTGTTTCGCCACGCATAATACAGAGTTCACCCTTACCAATATCTGCTGAAATAGGAAAAGAATTACCATATCCCAATAATAATAATAGCAATGGTAATCGTAGTATAGAATTATCACGTTTATCCCCTATAGGTAACAATTCACATGTAGCCCATTCAAGTAATAATAATAACGATATATTGGATGGTTCATCTTTTAACAAAGAAATTCATAGTTTTGCTAATGAAATTAATGATAGATTTTCAAATAGATCAAAACATTTAATTACATCAACAAATTTAATTGAAGCAAGAGTTCCATTTTCAAGAAGTTTGTTTCGTGATGAATTATCAGACTTAACAGAAACCTTCAACGCAATGACAGACGCCTTAGATCAACATTATGCATTATTAGAAGATAGAGTTCGCGCAAGAACTAAACAATTGGAAGCTGCTAAAATTGAAGCTGAAGCTGCTAACGAAGCAAAGACAGTTTTCATTGCTAATATATCGCATGAATTAAGGACGCCTCTAAATGGTATTCTTGGTATGACAGCTATTTCAATGGAGGAAGACGACGTAGATAAAATAAGAAATAGTTTAAAATTAATTTTTAGATCAGGCGAATTATTATTACATATCTTGACAGAATTATTGACTTTTTCAAAAAACGTCTTAAAGAGAACAAAATTAGAAAAAAGAAATTTTTGTATAACGGACGTGGCCTTACAAATTAAATCAATTTTTGGTAAAGTTGCAAGAGATCAACACGTTAGATTATCAATTATTTTATCTCCAAATATTATAAGAACAATGGTATTATACGGCGATTCCAATAGAATCATTCAAATTGTTATGAATTTAGTTTCAAATGCTTTGAAATTTACTCCCGTGGATGGGAAAGTTAAAGTTAGAATGAAGTTATTAGGTGAATATGATGAAATATTAAGTGAAAAATATAAACATAAAAAAGTTTTCATCAAGAGGGGAACTGAATTTACTGAGACTTTAAAGCAATTCCAAAATAATAATGAGGAAATTATAATGAAAAATAAACAAGAAGACACTTTCAATAGTAATACAATAAAAAAAGACAGTGTGTGCGATAACAATAGAATCAGCGGAAATAATGATGAAAATATTACGGTCAGTGAAAATTCAAAAGATAAAGATGTTAATAAAGATGATGATTATGATTCATCTGACGAAGAATTCAATTCTAAAAGTGAAAATAGTATGGACAAATCATTTGATTCATCCAATAAGGAAACTAATGCGGAAGATAATGAAAGTGAACTCTTATCCATGGTTTCGACAAATACCAGTTCTTACGATGATGCTATATTTAATAGTCAATTTAAGAAAACATCTGATTTTTATGATGAGGGCAGTGAAGACTTAGGTACTCCATTAAAAGAATCTAAAACATGGGTTATATCCATTGAAGTTGAAGATACAGGTCCTGGTATCGAAAAAAAATTACAAGAATCTGTATTTGAACCTTTTGTCCAGGGTGATCAAACTTTATCAAGACAATATGGTGGTACTGGATTAGGTTTATCCATTTGTAGACAATTAGCAACCATGATGAATGGTACTATGAAATTAGAAAGTAAGGTTGGTTGTGGTAGCAAGTTCATATTTACCGTTCCATTAACTCAAACTAGGGAAATTAGTTTTGCAAATATTGAACATCCATTCGAAGATGAATTTAATGCCAAGAGTAAAAAAAATAGAAAAGTTAAATTTAATGTAGCAAAAAGTATTCAAAGTAGAAAATCTAGATCTTCAATTAGCACTTATGGTAGTAGCACAAGAACAAGTAAACTAGAGAATGAGAATAATGATCTAATTAGAAGCAATTCTAGTATTAAAACATTTGAAACACCAGTTAAAAAAAATAGCGGCGGTACATCGACTCCCAAGCGTGAAAAACATAATGGAGACGAACATACGAAAAGTCCTGTCAGTCTTGGCAGACCTTTTTTACAAAGTACCGGTACTGCTTCATCATCAAGTAAAATCACAACATTTTCATCAACCGATAAAATTATAACATCTTCTACAAATTCTAAGGTTTTCAAAATTCTGGTAGCAGAGGATAACCATGTCAATCAAGAAGTAATTAAACGTATGCTAAACCTTGAAGGGGTCAAGAATATTGATCTTGCATGTGATGGTCAGGAAGCCTTTGATAAAGTCAAATTATTGCACGAAAAGAATGACAAATATGACATGATTTTTATGGACGTTCAAATGCCAAAGGTCGATGGTTTACTTTCAACTAAGATGATTCGTAATGATTTAAATTATACTTATCCAATTGTTGCATTGACTGCATTTGCCGATGATAGCAATATTAAAGAATGTTTAGAAGTTAATATGAATGGGTTTTTATCTAAACCTATCAAGAGGCCTAAATTAAAGACTATTTTGAAAGAATTTTGTCCCGATTGGGAACCTCCAGTTAAGAAGACGGATAATATTAAATCTTTGAAAAATGAAGCCTCAAATGTTGGCAAGACTTTTCCAATTCGTGAAATATCTCCTATAGAGATGGATAAAGATTTGAATGATCCCAAAAAAAATGGAGTTTGAGGAAAAGGTGATTGGATTGGGGGAACTGAAGAAAATAGAGAGTCTGAAATTGACACTTTTGGCATGAAAAAGGAAAAGAAGGGATAATCAAGTTTCATGTTTTAACCTATATAGCTCTTGTAGGTTCGTTTGATTATTTGTATTTACAAATTCATATGCATTAATTATTCATATATTATCCTTTTATTCAGACACAGCCCTTACTACTTGAGATAATACATTTCCAATAAATAACACTTTATTTTTTTTAAAAACTAGATAAATTATTTAATAATAAAAGTTATCCAATTTTTCTTTCCATTAAAAAATGTTGCTAAACTATTGCTAAAATTATAAAATAATTAAAAATAAAATATAAGTGATATATGTATATGGAGCGAAATAGATCATTTTAACTTCTTCTTTGGACGTAATTGGTTAGTGTGACCACACTTTCTCTTTCTACAGTTGGTAGCTCTTGGTGGTAATCTAGCGTAACATTTACGGCATACAGATTTTTCACAGTTGTACTTGGAAGCTAAAGCCTTTAAAGATGGTTCAATGATACCACCTCTTAATCTTAAGACTAAGTGTAAAGTAGATTCCTTTTGAATATTGTAGTCGGATAAAGTTCTACCATCTTCTAATTGTTTACCAGCAAAGATTAATCTTTGTTGATCAGGTGGGATACCTTCTTTGTCTTGAATCTTAGACTTAACGTTGTCAATGGTGTCAGAAGATTCAACTTCTAAAGTGATGGTCTTACCAGTCAAAGTTTTGACGAAACTGTATTAAAAAAAAACAGGCGATAAATAAAAAATGTTAGTAATTGAGAAATTATGATGGAAGATATAATTTTTTAGCCTTAAATACAAAATTCAGAAAAAAACACAATTATTAAAAACTTTAGTTATCGGTCCCCAACCATTTGATTTCAAAAAGACCATTTACACGGGATCACATTATCATGCACTTTTGTGCTTTTTCGCTATAAACGGACCATCAAATGGAGTCAATATTTTTCATTCTTTCTTTTATGTTTTAATAGGAGGAAGCAATCTTAATATTTCGAAATATACTTAAGTGTTTCGATAATCAACTGAAATGTTTTATTAAACTCATCCTTATGCTTTTCTTGTTTTAATCATGTTATCTCTGCTAATTTAATATTACTCGGCATAAATCATAGTAGTCATACATTTGCATTTTTGAATCTTGGTTTCTTTGTAATATATAAGTCCAAATTGAAGTTGCACTTCAGTTAAATAGATAATATTTTATTTGATGTTTACTAACTCCAGAATACTATTCGTAATCTTTCTTCCATGCCACCTACTTACCGTAAGCTTCCTGTGCTGTTGCTACCTTGCAATCTTACCAGACAGTTTCACGTCCCATCTGAGACCAAAGCTTACAAATTTCCACCACAATTCGGTGCCACTCTCCAGAGAGACACATACATTCTCCGCCTGGACGTAACCAATTTTCCCTGGAGAGGTTAAACAGACCGGCTGTTCACAGGTTGTTTCTCCTTCTGGGATTTTCCTTTGTTGGCAGTGCACTGCCTCAAAAAATTTCACGCGCGTGTTCGCATAGTAAATCTTTTGCGTGTAAAACCTTAAAACTTTTTTCCATAAAAAAAATACTAAATTTTAATTTTACACCCATTCACCAAATGTACTGGTGTAAACTGTACAAAAACACTAAAAGTTTCATTTTTAATTTGGGTTTAAATGAACAAACAAACAAATGTATTTCACCAAGATGTGCACAAACTGTTCAAAGACTCAGATAGAAATACGAAGGTTATACCAACAGAAACTAACAAGTAATTTATAATGCCTGATACCAAGGGCCCATACATACAGGAGCTTACCCAATTGCTTGGTGTAAGCGCGGGAGAGATTTCTAATATTAATGAAGGTATTAGAAAGTCTATATTGGAAAAGTTTGCAGCGATAAATTCTGCCACAGAGAAAGAACTGGTTTTGAATCGTATAAATGCTCTAAATGGCGAAAGAGAATCACTAATAGGACAAAACAAGAATTTAGAGACCGAGCTGTCAGAAAATATGTTGATGTTACAAAAATATAAAATCGACGTAGATAGGGCTAACATGGAGAATATTGATTTGAAAAATGATATTTCTAAGTTTCAAATACAGGAAGAAAATTTTAAGAATAATGTTATGAAGTTAGAATTAGAGTTAGAAAGAAAATCTAGTGAATTAGAAATTATGAGTAATCATAAAGATTGGTTAGAAAATGAGATTACAAACAGAACAAAAGAATTGATTAATTATAAAGAAAAGTTAAACTTGGGATCAGATCAGGATAATGATTTGGTGATATCTTTACAAAGTGAAAACCAACTATATAAATCGAGTAGCGAACTTTTAATGAAGAAAAACATGGATTTATCAAAGTCTCTACAGGATAAATTGACGGAAGTCAAGAAATTGTCAAATTCATTGACTTTTAAAGAACAAGAATTTACCAAAGAAATGAATTTAAAAGAACATATGCTGAAATTATTAGACGAGAAAATTAAAAATTTTCAAAAACATCATTTGGAAAATGAATCTGATACTGACAACATATTGACAAAAAATTCTGAAAGACAACAGCTAATTAAAGAATTGGCTAAAGTCAAATATGAATTAAAAAACTCTGAGGCGGAATGCCAAAGGTTGAAAATTACAATTGATGATTTTATATCCATTGAAGATATCGATTCCGAAATAAATGATACCTTCAATTCTATACAGGTGAATTCCACAATAAATAAATCAAACCATGGTACATTAAGACTAAGACAACAATTAGTGAAAGAAAGATCTCAAAGAAAATATTTACAGAAACA
The DNA here is from genome assembly GCA_030571615.1 of Jamesozyma hellenica. Lineage (NCBI taxonomy): Eukaryota > Fungi > Ascomycota > Saccharomycetes > Saccharomycetales > Saccharomycetaceae > Jamesozyma > Jamesozyma hellenica. The sequence continues at coordinate 32,274 of JAJLYD010000225.1, read as the reverse complement.
ATTGGAATCTTTTATATTTGAATTAGAACACAAGATTCCAATTATTGATTCATTTAAGAAAAGAACAAAAAGTTTAGAAAATGAATTATTGGAATCAACTGCTTTAATTGACAAAATTTCCAAAGAAAAAGATGAGATTAATTTACAATTTGTAACTCATAAAAAAAAACATCAAAACTTTGAATCAAATTTGGAAACATTTAGAATACAGAGAGCCGATCTTGCTCGTCAAATTCAATTTTTACTCATTATTTTGTCTAAACAATACAACATGAATGAAATTTTGTCACATGAAGAAATTAAATTCGTTAAGAATATTCTAAAGAATGAAGATGACAATGCATACAACGATTCTCAAAAAATTATAACTGATAGACTTGTTGAATTTAAATCTATTGAAGATTTACAACAAAAGAATATAGATTTGTTAAAAACTGTTAGAAAATTAGCAAATAAATTAGAAATATATGAAAATGACGTTTCACGTAGTAGTTTAACCGAAAAGAACGCTATTAAAGAAGCTAAGAAAGCTATTTTAGATTTACAAGAATATTCAAACGAATTAGAAAGCAAAGTTGAATATTTGACAAGGGAACGTGATTCTTACAAACTTTTATCAACAAAAGCTATAAATGATGAAGATATCAATGAAATAAAAACATTAAATGAATCTCTTCAACAAAGTAAAAATGTTATAAGCAAATTAGAACTGGAATTATTTGATGTTAAATCCGATTCAAACAAAGAGGTAAAAAACTTAAACGAAATTATTACTCAAGCAAATAAAACGATAGTTGAATTAAAATCTGAAATTCAAACTTTAAATGTCAAAAAGAATTTTTCCGAGAACAAAATAAAATTATTTGAAAATGACATTAATGTACTACAAACACAAAACAAGGAATATAGTTTTAAATTAATTCAATCTCAAGAACATATAGATGATTTAAAATCAAAACTTGAAAATAGTACAGGTAAATTGAATACCATTCAGGCAGAGCTGAATAATTTAAATACAAAACATTCTATGTCAATTACTGAAAGTAGCAAAAAGGAAAGCCGAAATTTGTCTCTACAGAATGAACTTATCAAAATTATAGAAGAGAGAAACTCTTTGAAGATAAATATTTTTGCTATTGAAAAACAGCTGGATGAACAAATGAGTAACCACGCTAGAGTAGAAGAGTCTCTTTTGGGAAAGTTGGATCATTTGGAAACAGAAAATAAAAAATTATTAGGTACTCTAGCCTTCAAAGAAACTGAAATAATGGAAATTACAAAAAAATTACAAAATGAAGTTAATTGGTACCAAAGGAGAATTAATTCTTTAAATGAAGATGTTGAAAAATTAAATAAAGATTTGAAGGTTAAGGAATTAGAAAATAATGTATTAGAGGAGAAAATCAAAACATTTAATTCAAATACTTTTACATCTGCCACTTCAAATTTAAGCACAAATTCAAGCATTGATATATCTGAACCACAAATTGCCAAACTCAATCTTGAACTAAACGAAGCTCAAGAATTAATTCAGGAATATAAACATAAGTCCAAAAAATTAGAAACGGAATTGAATACGCTAAAGATTTCATTGAAAAATGCTGAAACAAAATATAATTTTGAAATTGAAAACCTAACAAATGAAAGAAATGATTTAAAGGCATCTTTTGAATTGACCGCCGATAAAACAAAAAATTTAACAAATGCTTTGAAAAATGTTGAAATAGAAAAGGGAGAACTTGAAAAACAATTGAAAGCACTTCTAGAGAAGGAATCAGAAACCATAAAACAAAGAGAAACTTCTAACAATGAAATTTCAAGACTCGAAGCCTTACTAAAAGAGAAAGATATTGATTTTCAAAGTAAGATGAAATCGCTTGAGGAAGAACGTTCTTTGTTATTGGAAAAGACAAAAGAATTAGAAGAAAAAGATTCAAGAACTGAAGAATTACTTCAAGAAGCGAAGGAAGCAGCTGTCGAGCAATATTTGACAAAGATTAATGAGTTAGAGGACGATCTTAAATTTACTAAAGAACAAATCGAAGATTTATCAACCCAAAATAATGTGCTGTTAGATAAATTATCTTTTATCGGAGATAGTGAAAGTACAAATAAATTTGGAACGTCAACCGAAGGTACCAGAAACGATGATGAAATGAATGATACAGATCTTTTGGTATGTTTCCGTCATGAAAGAGATAGCCTTCAAAGAAAATTAACGACTACCCAACGTGAATTATCAATTTTGAAAAAAAGTGCTTTTTTCTTTCAAAAAGAAAACAATGTAGAAATAAATGCGAAAGCCAAAGAAGATACTATATCTGTCGATGTGTTTTCGAAGTACTCGGAACTTTCTGAAAACATCAAAACATTAACTTTGTTGAAAGAAAGAAACTCTCTGTTGCAAAATCAGGCAAACAATTTACAAGAAGAAAATTTTAAGCTGAACCAAGAAATTGTTTCACTGAAAGATGAAGTTCTTCCATTGAAGAAAAGTCTGGATGAGATGAAAAACACCATTATTTTAAAAGATTCGAATATTGAATTTATAAAGCAAGAAAGCGAGCGTTGGAAAGAACGCTCAAAGCAATTATTTCAAAAACATCAAATCAATCCTGAGGAAAAAGATAAGTTACTGGATGAAATTAATAGTTTAAAGAGTTTGTTAAACACCAAGGAAAATGAAAATTCCGAACTGGCAGATAGATTCAATAGATTAAAAAAGCAAGCACACGAGAAATTGAGTGCATCCAAAGCAACGACTTCCGAAGCTATAGCTCAAGTATCTAATTTGAAACAGCAAAACGATATATTACAAAATGATATTAATAACCAGAAGCAATACTTTGCGCAGATAAAATCTGAACTGGATTTGGCTAAAGCACAGCTTACAGAAAATGAGAAATTGAAGGGTGAAATAAGCAAGAATTTTGAACAATCGAATCAAAATGCCAAAGAACTAGAGGAAAATATTATTCAATCTGAAAAATTGGAGTCCAGCTTAAAATTAGAGATAGAATCATTGCAAAGAGAGGTATCTGAGCTAGAAAAGTCAAAAAACCCTGATGGTGAAAATTTTAAATTAAAATTGGACGAAATGAGGAAAAGATTTGAAGAAGAAAAAGAAGAGTTTATAAAAGAAAAGACAGAAGAATTAACCAAGAAAATTCAAGATGAGTTAAAACATTCCCATGAAAATATTGATGCAGATTCATCTGAAGTACAGGAGTTAAAAAAACAATGGGAAGATGAGTGGGAAGCGAAAACTTTAAAAAGAATAGAAGAAGCCAAAGAAAATTTGAAAAAACATATTAGATTACCAACTGAAGAAAAAATCAAAAAAGTTATAGATACTAGAAGAGTAGAATTGGAAAATGAGTTTAATAAGCGTGTTGAAGATAAAGCTAAGTTATTAAAACTTTCGGATGAAATAAATACTCCAGTTGAAACTATTATATTTGATTTGAAAAAGGAGATTGAAGTGAAATTAAAGGAAGAATTTGAGGATATAAAGAAGAAAGCTTTTGAAGAAGGCAAACAGCAAGCATCAATGAGAACAAAACTTTTGGAGAGGAAATTATCTAAGCTGGAATCAAATAGCAATTCCGATTCTGAATCCAAAAATCAAACAAGAAAGTCTAATTCCGGCTTATCAAAGATAGAAATAAATAAACCGAGTGCAATGTTTTTGGATAAATCAGCTAATGGTGAAAAGATTTTGAAATTAAACCATGCTACTGCTTCAACTAATGCATTTAATCCTTTTACATCTCAGTCTTTGAAGAATGCTTTTTCAGCAAGTGAATCTCTTGCAAAAACTTTGTCTGACTCTTCTTCTGTTAACTCGAAAAATGACAGTTCAAATAATTTATCCAAAGAACCAAAAATGATGACATTTGGATCTCCTTTTAGTCCATTTTCTTCTTTTAAAGCTTTGCCGTTTAACAAGCCCACAACCCCCATGGTATTTGGTGTCCCACAAAACAACAATGTCGTTAAAGAAGGATTCAAATCACCAAACTCAATTTTAAAACGTCAACCTTTTGACGATGATGGTGATGAAAGCAACAGAGAAATCAAGAAGTCAAAAACAGAAGAAATGTGAAAATTAATAATGAGAATTGAGTTACATGTACCAGTGTGTGTGTATTTAATTTGTGCAAATTTTTAAACAATTTAACAAAATAAATATATATAGATATTTTTCACGATGCGTATTTTAAGTAAAAATCCTGATTTTGAATAAACAAACATGCGTATTTAAATAAATGTAATTATAAATTTTTTTTTTTTGCAAAAAATAAAAACTGTGTAAGTTAATAATTCAAAAAATGTTGAAATATTTTTAAAAGTTGTTTTTAATACGTACGTGAAATGAAGGATCCAAGAGAACTAGTTGAAAAGGATCCTTATGAAAACATTACTTCCGAGAACGATAGTGATATTGATATCGATGAGGAACTTAAGAGAGTGGAGGCATTACAACAGGCTTTAATAGAAAAGAAGAAGAGAAAAATTGAACGTTCTCAAAAGTTAGATCCTAATTTTACTGGTATTCAGGTTCCTGAATCTCCTATAAAGGTGAAAAAACAAACGTTGAATGATAATTCTAAATATTTGAAACAAAAATTAGTGAATGAAGATACAAATAGTAAGATAAATCCCAATGAAATAAATCTTACTGAACGATTGAAAAAAGAAATTGATAAAGAAAGGCAAACTGATGTATTTAATCATTCGACTTCATATTTCATGGAAAAGTTTCAGAATGCAAAAAGAAAAGAAGAAAATAAAATTCATGAACATGAAGAAATGATGAGTACAAGAGTGCACACATTTGATAATATGACGAATGAGACAAATAATACTTTTAAACCTGTATTAGTAAACGAAGAGGAAGAATTTTCTAAACTTTGGTTAAGTAAACGTTATATTCCTGTAGAGAAATTGAAAGAAATTTTGAAAGATATTAAAATATTAAGGTTACATAAATTATTTGCTAAGGTTCGTCCACCAAAGTTTACTGAACCACAGTATTCTAATTGGGCTGTAATAGGTATTATTAGTAAAAAAAATGATATTAAAGTAACAGCTAGTGATAAACCTCAAAAATATTTAAAGTTTACATTGACTAATTTTAAATATAATTTGGATGTATACATTTTTGGGCAAAAAGGTATTGAAAGGTATTATAATCTTAGATTAGGTGATGTAATTGCAATTTTAAATCCTGAAATATTACCTTGGAGACCATCAGGAAAAGAACAATTTATTAAATCATTTAATTTACGTATAAGTCATAATTTTAAATGTATTTTAGAGATTGGTAAGAGTCGTGATCTTGGGTTTTGTAATGAAACGATATATTCTCAAAATAAACCATGTGGTTCTGCAATCAATAAATCAATTGATAGATGTTGTGAGTATCATAGAGAAGTTCAAATTAGAAAAGCCAATTCTAAGAGAATTGATTTAAGTGGTGGTTATGCACTTGGTGCACCAACTAAGACATCATCACAACCTATCTTATATAAGAATCGTTTGAATTCTGATAAAAAAGTTTCAAAAATTTTGGGTAAAAAAAATGGTTATAGTATATTACCTAGTTGGTCACAACAAAATCCTCATTTAATTGATAAATATGGTGGAAGAAGTAAATTTTTTAGTAATTCTAATGCAGCAAAGGCATTCTTTGATGAAAAATTTCAAAATCCTGATATGTTAAATAATCTTGAAAGTAAGAGAAGAAAAGTTTTAGATAATAAAAAAAATAATTTATTGGATAAACAATTAAATAAAGTTTTGAATAAGAAAGATGATATTATTGGAAATAAAACTAGTTTTAAAGATTTAGATAATATGAAAAGGACTACACAAGTTGCATTACAAAGTGGTATTATTCAAAGGTTAGGATTTGATCCAACATTTGGTAAAATTTCTAAAGTTTTAAATTATTCCAATAAAGATAATAATAATAATAATAAAAGGCAAAAATTAATTGATAATGGGAAAGATTACAATGTAGATAAAATATTATTGAATAAAGAAATTGAAATTAAAAAAATTTTAAATTTTAAGAAAGAAAATATAATATTAAAACGATCTAAGATCGATATTATGAATAAGAAAAATAAAAGAGAACAAGTTTGGAAAGAGACTTTTGGTGAAAAAAATGATAAAAAAAGAATTGCAAAGAATGATGATGATGATAGTGATTTAGAGATTATTTAATTATTTATATAGGTGTATATGTATTGAAAGGAAAATAATAATTAAATTAAATTTTGTTATATTGAAATGAGTTTCCATTGTAAGCACCAAATTATTTTATCATTTAATTTGAATGATAAATTTGAATTGATTACAATTTTATAATTTTTTTTATAAATATTAATATTATTAATATCTAAATTAATTGATTTACAATGTAATACAAATAAATTATTTTTATTAATATTTGAAAAAGTTGTTAATAATAATAATTCATTATTTGAAATTTTTGTTAATTTTTCAATATTAAAAATTTTATTAAAAAAATTATTATCATTTTTTGAAATTGAAATTTTCATTATTGTATTTAATTCATTTAATTTTTTTTGTAAATTAATTAAAATTGATTGAGATGATTTAAAATTTAAATTATTATTTAAAATTTGATTTTGATTTTTATTAAAAAAATTTTTATTAAAATTTGATTTTTTTTCTTTTTCGAATTTATCAAGTATATTTTTTATATTTAAATTATTATTTTCATTTAATTTTTTAAAATTATTTGATTTTTTTTGTATAAGTGAATTAATGTTAACATAATTAAGAATATTTTTTGAATTTTTTTTAAAAATTTTATTTAATTTGAAAGTTTTTGATAATGATATTTTTTTTTGTAAATTTGAATTATCATCTTTATAAATTACAAAACCTCTTCTTTTCATTATAATTATTTTATTTTGTTTTGTTTTGTGAGTGTTTGTGTTGGTTGATCTTAATTTAATATTTTTTTTTTTTTTTAATTAAAGAAAATATTTATATAAAGGGAAAAATGAAGCAAAGCAATGCAAAGCAATGCAAATCAATGCAAAGCAATGCAAATGAAATGCAATGCAAACAATTGTAAAATTTAATATATATATATATTTATAAAATATATATATATATATATATTTTTGTTAAATTTAAATTATTTTTAATTGTTATATTACTATTTATTTTCGTTTGATCGTGTTAATTTATTATTAATTATTCTTGGTGGGCCCATAAAAGATTTTAAATTTGTAAAATTTTTATTAATTGGAGATCTTAAACTTTGTGTTGTTGTTAAATTGATTACATTTGAATTTTTAGATTGTAAATTTAAACTTGTATTATTAGTAGTTTTAATATTATTATTATTATTTGATTCTATTGAAGAAGTTATTTCATAATTTGGTAAAAGTTTACCAGTTTTAAAATCTATCCAAGGGAAAAAACCTGATCCGAACCAAAAATGTTGAACAACTGGAAATTTATTAAATACTTCATCGTTATACATTTTTAATAAACCTGATAAAACTTTTTCCCAATTTTTAACATTTTTTGAAATATCGAATAAAATTGGAGAATGTTCATTAAATGGACCAGATTTAACTTTTGAAATAAAATTTATTGCATTACAATATAAATTAATATCTTTATATTGATTAATAATTGAAATATTTAACATATCTATTGGTTTAATTAAATTATTATTATTATTATTATTATTATTATTATTAATCCATTGAGCAGTACCAAAGATATAAATTAAATGGAAATGATCATCTAAACCCCAAACACCATGAGAACCTGCAGGTTCTAAAGTATAAATTAAAATTAATTTTTTAATTAAAGAATAATAATGATTTAAAATTAATAATAAATTATTTGAAGATAAATTATTATTATTAAAAAAATTTAACATATTTAAACAATTTAAAAAAGCTAAAAAAGATAATTCATGACCAGTACCATAATCTAATCTTGTTTTTGAACCAAAAGAATTTTTAAAATAATGAATTAATTCATCTAATAAATGATTTGGTAAAGAATTAATATTAAAATTTTCATTTAATAATAATAAATTAATTAAATTATTATTTATAATTAAATTAATTTTATCATGCCATTTTCTAAAAGATAAATTACCAAATCTTCTTGGACCAATTAAAGGAGGAATAATATCAATTAAATTTGAAAAATCAATTAATAAATTAATAATATTGTTAATAATGTTATTATTATTATTATTATTATTATTATTATTATTATTATTATTTAATTTAATTAAATTAATATATTTATTTAAAAAAAATTTTAATCTATTAATTGCAATTGATCTTTGAAAAAATTGTAAAGATTGTGTATCAAAAATTTTTTTTGTTGGAATTGAAAAATTTGTTTTATTTAAATCTAGAATTAAAGACATTTTTGTTTTGATAAAAGGAAATTATTATTATTATTATTATTATTATTATTATTATTATTATTAATCATGTAATTATATATATTTGCATTAAAAAAAAAAAAGGTTTATATTGAAGATTCTTTTAGGGTGTGAGTTAGGGTTAATTTCGTGGAAAGTGCACATGTCACGTGCCAGTGTGGGTTCTGGGTAAGCAGTTTTATATCATTATTTACGGTTTTGTTTTTCTAGGGTTTGCAAAACAAAATTTGAGAAACCCCCGTTTTCATTTAATACAAAAATAAAAAAAAACGGATTGACTTCACTCACGGTTTAAGTACAAAAGTGACAGAATTCAATAAGTGCATAAGATGAGTGATAATGCTGGTAAACTAGGATTTAAAAGTATATTATTAACGACGCCAGAAGGTGAAGAGAATTCTCTGCATGAAGAGAGGAATGAAAGTGAAGAAAAAGGTAATGAGAATGAAAATGAGAATGAAAATGAAAATGAGATTGGCAAGGGGAGCCATAGTAATGATAACTCCATTGGGGTTCAGTTTGATTCCGAACAGATTAAAAGAGGTAGAAGTCGTATTAAGAAAAGAGATATGATTGAGAACGAGAATAGTAATCGTGTATCTTTATCAATTGGCAAAGGAGAAGAACCAGGTTCGAAGTCACATAGTCGGTCTCGGTCTCAGTCTCGGTCTCGGAGTAGGTCTCGATCGAAATCAAGATCGATCTCAAGAAGTAGAAGTATTGTTCGAGAAGAAGAATTTCTAAAATGGACGGTGTTGAGACAAGATCCCTCGATGCGGCTGTACAGTTACGATAGTGATGAAGAGGATGATGATCAAGAAAGAAACAGTGACTATGATGATGATGATGACGACGACGACGACGACGACGACGAGGAAGAAGAATCGGATGAGGAACAGGTGAGTGACATTGAAAACGATGTTGAAGTGGATGAAAAGTTCACGTACGATTTGGGCGACAAAATGCTGCCAAACTACTGTGTTAGCATCAACCAAGTGTTGCAGAGCCAGAAGGAGTGGACGGACAAGTACATGAAGGAGAGTGGCGGTGGCGGTGGCGGTGGCGGTGATGTGCAGGTGGAGACCGTCGCGGACGGGTACGTGCGGGGTGTGCGGGTGCTGGGGGAAGGAGGAGCGGGTAAGTCGTACATCGTGTACGTGGACTCGGCGAGCAGCGAGGCATGCTACGCGCTCGTGTACGTGCTGGGCGCGGTGGTGGCAAACGGCGACACGCTGTACGTGGTGCAGTGGGAGGGCGCGCAGAAACACGTGGCACACGAGACGGTGGCGGCGCACGTGACAGAGGTGAGCGTGCGCGCGCTGCACCTGCTCGAGTGCGCACGCGCGGTGCTCGAGTCGCTGTGCGTCGTCGTCGTCGGCGTGTCGCACCCTTACCCGAAACACCTGCTCAGCGAAATGGTGCACGCGCTGCAGCCCACCGCCCTGTGCGCGCCGCTGTCGACCCTCCTGGCCGGGTTGCAGAACTTCGTGTGCTCCGTGCCAACAATCGTGATCCGCAGAAAACTGAAACGCGCAAAACGCAAGGGGATCTCCGAGTGAGCGAGTGAGCGCGCGGGCGAGCGGCAAGTGCAAGTGCAAGTGGCCAATCATCGCGCGAGCAAGCCCTGCGTTACCCCAGCAACCGCCGCATCACTTCACTCCGCACCACTCCGCACTCGCTCACACAAATAGATTTATATACATACACATATAAATAAATATATAAACCATCCATCCATCCATCCATCTCCTTTCATCCGCAAACTCTTCTATTCCATTCCATTTACAAACTTCTCCAATCGAACTTCCCCAATTCAACTTCTCCAAAAAATGTTCTCAAAACTTTCTTCCACTCACAAAAAAATTATAGTCTCAACTGCTGCATTAACACTCTCGTTATCAGCAACGTCTTTATACTTTCAAAACAAAAACAAATCTAAAAACATATATAATAATAATAATAATATTTCACAAAATTCATTGAATTCTCCAATTGATATAAATTTACCAACAAGAGATCAATTATTATCAAATTTAAATAAAAATTATCAATTCGATCTTTTAATTATTGGTGGAGGTGCTACTGGTACAGGTTGCGCATTAGATGCTTCAACAAGAGGTTTAAACGTAGCTTTATTAGAAAAAAATGATTTCGCTTCAGGAACTTCTTCAAAATCAACTAAAATGGCTCATGGTGGTGTACGTTATTTAGAAAAAGCTTTTTGGGAATTATCAAAAGATCAATTAAATTTAGTCATCGAAGCTTTAAATGAAAGATCTCATCTTTTAAATACTGCTCCTCATCTTTGTAAAATTTTACCAATTATGATCCCAGTTTATAATTATTGGCAAATTCCTTATTTTTATATTGGTTGTAAATTTTATGATTTTTTCGCAGGTTCTCAAAATTTAAAAAATTCTTATTTACTTTCAAAAAATGCTTCAATTGAAATCGCTCCAATGTTAAATTCAAATCTTTTAAAAGCTGGTTTAGTTTATCATGATGGAACTTTTAACGATTCAAGATTAAATTCAACTTTAGCTTTAACTGCAATTGAAAATGGTGCAACAGTTTTAAATTATTCTGAAGTTCAAAAATTAATTAAAGATGAAAATAATGGAAAAATTAAAGGTGCAATCTTTAAAGATATTGAAACTGGTAAAATTTATAAAATTTTTGCAAAAACAATAGTTAACGCAACAGGTCCTTATAGTGATAAAATTTTACAAATGGATAATAATAAAGATGGTTTACCCGATTCTTCAACAACATCATTACCATCAATCTTGGATAAATCAATAGAATCAATCACTTCAGATATTGCTGTTAAAAATCCAAAAATGGTAGTACCTTCAATGGGTGTTCATATCATTTTACCTTCTTATTATTGTCCAAAAAATATGGGATTATTAGATGTTAGAACTTCAGATGGTAGAGTTATGTTTTTTTTACCTTGGCAAGGTAAAGTTTTAGCTGGTACAACTGATATTCCATTAAAACAAATTCCTGAAAATCCAACTGCAACTGAAGCTGATATTCAAGATATTTTAAAAGAATTACAACATTATATTAAATTCCCCGTTAAAAGAGATGATGTTTTAAGTGCTTGGGCAGGTATTAGACCTTTAGTTAAAGATCCAAGAATTATTAATAATAATAATAATAATAATAATAATAAAACTGAAGGTTTAGTTAGATCTCATTTCATTTTCACTTCAAAAAATAATTTAATTACAATTGCAGGTGGTAAATGGACAACTTATAGAGAAATGGCTGAAGAAACAATTAATGAAGTAATTAAAGTTGGTAATTTTAAAAATGTTAAACCTTGTATAACAAAAAAAATTAAATTAATTGGTGCAGAAAATTGGAATCCAAATTTACAAGCTTTATTAGCTCAAAAATATAATTTATCATCAAAATTATCACAACATTTAACTGAAAATTATGGTAATAGATCTCAAATAATTTGTGAATTATTTAAAAATAATAATATTAATCAATTACCAATTGCATTAGCTAAAAATATTAATAATAATAATGATAAAATTTTAAATAATTCTAATATTGTTTCAAATATAATTAATAATAATAATAATGAAAGTCCATTTGATTTATTTCGTTATCCATTTACAATTGGTGAATTAAAATATTGTATTAAATATGAATACACAAGAACAGCTTTAGATTTCTTATTAAGAAGAACAAGATTTGCTTTCTTAGATGCAAAACAAGCTTTAAATGCTGTTGATGGTACTGTAAAAATTATGGGTGATGAATTAAATTGGTCAAATGAAAGAAGAGAAAATGAAATTGAAAGAACAAAAAATTATATTAAAACTTTTGGAGTTTAAAAAAAAATTATATATTTATGTAAATAAAAATAATAATAAAGAATAATTTAGTTTAAATTTAATTTAATATGTTATATATATTAAGTTGTTTTAAATGTTAAAAATTACAATGTTCTTATTATTTATAACAATTCCACTTATAAATCGTGTAATAAAATAGTATCATTTAGTTATTTCCTTTTCAGCACAAGTATCTTGTATCAAAAAAAAAAAAAAAAAAAAAATAAAGCTATATATATTTAGATTTTGTTCTATTAACTGATTAAACATTATCCTCCTGTCATCGTAATTGTAAAAAAAAAAAAATAACATATAATCCCCCCCCCCCAATAATAATGAATATTTTCTTCATAAACTATCTATAATGCATAAATTAAAAAAAAAAAACTTTTAATGTATAATATTCATATAACTTTAATCAATTCTTTCATAAAATAATACATAAACATCTTTACTCGATACACTAGTACTACCTTCATCATAATTACCATGATTACTTTCTTTTTTAGCTACTTCATCATCAAAATAAAACCATTTTTGTCGATTACTATCTAAATTATGATTAATTTCTTTATTAATTAAACTTGTATAATGTCCACTAACTAAATTACCCGTATGATTAACAATACCAAAAAGTTTATATTTTATAACATCATTAGTCTTTAATAAAATATTTAAGATTAATGGATACTTAATTATCGTATCATTTTTTTTCGTTAAATCATAATAAAATCTTGAAAGATGAATAATTAAAATTTTTGGTAACTTAATAAAATTTAAAGTCTTTATAGTTAATAATTTTTTATTTTTCCATTCTCTAATTTTTTCATCATCATCTTCTTCTTCATCATAATCATAATCATCTTCAATATAATTTTCATTTTTAATAAAATCAGAATTTTTCTCTAATTCAGTAATTTCTTCAAATTTTTTAATAAATCTAAATGGTGATAAAGATCTAGATGTATTTTCTTTCTTATCTAAAAAAATTTTTTTATTTTTATTTTTACTATTACCACCAAATTTAAAAATTTTTCTTTTATTTTTATCATTATTTTCTTTAATTTTATCCTTTTTATTTAAATTTTTATCCGATTTATTTCTTTTCATAATTAATTTTTGTTTTTTCCTTTCATAACATTTTGGACAATTCCAAGCATTTTCACCAGATAAAATTTCATCAGAAGTAAGCATATTAATACAATCTTCTAATTTAACCCTTTTATTAGATCTTGAAAAAGTAGAATTTAAACTTTTTGATTTATATGGAATAGCTAAAGATAAAACATAAAAACAAGAATAATTATACGATGAATAACCACATTTTTGACATTGCAAACAATTTTCTGTCTGACCTTGAAAAATTTCATCAATTGGTGATATCCCATTATCAATAATACTTTCATTAAACCATTTTTTATATTCTTTATCATTAACCTTTAAATTATTAGTATCATATAATAATAAATTTGGATATTCATTAGCAACTTCGTCTGGATTTGATAATTCATCATGTAATCTATCTAATAAAAACATTAAAAATTCTTGAGTATCCTGTTGATCATCAGGAATCTTTAAATCTGGTCTTAATAAACTACATGTTTTTAAAAAAGATATTGGAACCACTGAACAACCACCATTTAAATACATTTTTCTAAATAAAATACTCAATGATTTTGATAAATTTAAACCATCATTACGATTTACAATAGAATTGTATTTTTCATTTTTCATTTTCAAAAAATTTTCAAATTTATTACTTAAAAATAAATCTCTAAAAATTGTAGAAGCAAAAAGACATTGAATCATACTATTGATATAACATGTATTACCTAAATTTCTTAAACCGGTAATCGAAAGATTAACATATATATTTGAATTTTTTTCAATTGTTGGTATAGTATAAGTTCTAGCTAATTGATGTGATACGTGAATAGGTGAAGGAAAATTAGCTAATTTTTTTGATTTTGTGTCATATCTACGTAAAGTTTTTGTCGAAAGTGGCAATGAAATTAAGTTATTTTTAGTTAATGGTTCGCTAATAGAATTTAAAGTAATATTAGGTGGTGGCGGTGGTGGTGGCATCAAAGGACTCTTTATTACGTTATTTTGAAAGTCTGATGTAATAGAGGAAGAAGAATTTATACTTATCGCAGGCGGAGGAGGTGGAGGCCTTTTTCTAATCCTTGATGGAACTTCAGGTGGTTGCCAATGAGGTAACTCAGGAAATTTATGTTTCTCATGAAGTTCATCTTTATGAAAAGGAGAATTTTGTATATTATTAGATGATGATGATGAGAATGAATAATTTTTATTTGCATGTTTATCATATGGACCGTATATATAATCTAATGCATTTATATCATATTGTGAAGAATATTTACGAATGGTCTTTTTCCATTTTTCAAATCCACCTAATAAAATTGTTGGAGCATTTTTAAATTGTTCATTATTCTTGATGGAAGTAGCTAATAAGTAGAAAAAGACAAAATGATAATCAAAATCAATTTTCATATAAGTTTTCATATCAGAATAATAAACGATATATTTAAAAGAATTTCTTCTTTGGAAAAGATTGTTATTTATTAATTTTTCTAATGTACTGATTTCATAAATTGGAGTATTTTTTTTATGATTCCATAATAATTTTGGATCAATATGTAAATAATTTTTTGTAATTATGTGATTATAATCAAATCTTTTTTTAAGTCTTAAATCAATTAATAATAATTTTGATCTTTCAATAGGATTGGATATAATTGAAAATAATTCTGGTGCTGTAATTATACTTTGATTTTGTAAATTCTTAATGCTTTGAATAAAACCATTTGAATTATCGTAATAAAATTCATTTTTATAATTATTATTTTCATTTTCTATCATATAAACTGAGGCATAAGAATTTTTTCTACATGATGACATATCATTACCACCGTTACTACTATTATTATAATCATTATTGTCATTTTCATTATCATTTTCTATCGTAGCATTTGTATTTGTATTTGAATTTTCATAAATTGGTAAATTTACAGTATTTTCTCTTCTTCTAAGAGTTGATGAAAAATTTTTTAATTGTGGATTTCTTATTTCATGAAATGTATTAACAAAATTATTCTCTTCATCGTCATCAAGAGGTAAAACGGGTAAAGGCAAATGAATATTTGTAGGTAAATTTTCATTATCTATGGCTAATTTTAATTGATCATTTGGTTCTAAGCTTGGCGCAGTCCAAATTTCAGAATCAAAATCATCATTCGATATATTAGCGTGATCATCATTGTCGTTATTATTATCGTTATTTAAATTTATACTATTTTCATTTTCAATAGATTGCTCATAATTACTCGGAGAAAGAATCGATGTCGTTTTAGTTAAATGGTTTAAGCTTACCTCATTGCTATCGGATATTAAGTTCTGGTCGTCTAAACTTAATGAATTCATCGAATCGTTTAATATTTTATCTGGAACGGAATATGCTCTTTTTCTTGTAATCACATCATTTAACGACTTTGATTCAGTTGATAACTTATCTAAAATTATTTCAATTTCATTTCTTACCATTGATAAAACATTCGTCATATTAACTTGATCTTCATAAATTTTTTTCATATCATTATATATACTATATGATTTATTCTTGGTTTGAAATTGAATCGATTGTGGCATAATGAAATATACGTAGTAACAACCAATAATATACGAATCCAAGGCATCTTTAGCATTGTTATGTTCGATAAACTTCATGTAAAGCTCGAACAAATATTGTGTATGTTCCAATAAATCAAGTAATCTTTCTAACCTTAACTGAGGAAAACTATATTTGATTTCATCTTTATAGATTTCTTTAATTCTTTTCAAAAGTTGTGATGAGTGTTCTGGAGTATATGAGACCAGTGAGTGAGGATCTGAATCCATTATTTAAAAGATATATACTTGAGATTGCAACTCAACAAAACAAAAATAAGGAAAATCGTTGGGACAGTACTACACGGAAACTCTAGCAACTAACCCAAATTCAAAGGGATTATCCTTAAAAATAAGACCTGTTAATACGAGACTCACAATATTTATTTCAATTGTTGATGTTTTTAGGAGTTGCAGTTTCTGTTGGAATAAAAATTCAACATGTGTTTGAATGTTTCGCGATCAATAAATTTGTTCAAGTGGCAACTGCAAAGCCTCTTTGATAAAGAGTTGAATGAATAACAAGAACATGTAGACGAAGAGGAATGTTGTGAAGTGTGATGTGAAGAATATGAATTGGGAAGATAAAATATACAGAGACAAAATATTATATATACGCAAATTTATAGACGCAACGTTTCATGGCCTTCTTGTTCACTTCCTGTCAAAGTAGTCGGAAGTACCCAACGTGGCCACGGTGTAGTCGTAAACGGACTCGCCAAAGTTCAAATACCTCGAGGCATACTTTCTGATGGAATCGTTTTCGATCCTGTTTAGTTTTGGGGTCAACCCTGTGTTTCTCTTGATGCCAGCAAGGCAAGTCGATACCAATGCCAGATCGACCGATAAATGTACAATTCTTCCAAACTGAAAACAAAAGCAGATAATAAAAAGGTAACATTCGTGATTATTTGCTTCAGATCACCCAATGGGCACACACACGCGTATCCTTGGTCTAGTTACCTAACATAAATGCACGCATGTTAGTAAATGACGCCTTCAGAGAGTTAGAAAAGTGACAACCATTACTCACATACTAAAGCCATCGTTTAAACAAATATATACGTTCAACGCACTCAAACAAATCACAGTATCGCTAGAACGTTTCGATCTCTTTAAAAGCTCTTGTTTATCTTATAAAGTGCACAAATCATGCTTATAAACTAAAAATTTGTTTTAGTTTTGTTTTCTTGTTACCGTGAAGAAAAAAATATTGGTGAAAAACAAAAGCAAGAAAAAATACAATATAAAGATTTTCAAAGAACAAGGGATTTTTCATTATTTATTTGTTTATTTATTTATTGTTTGATTGATTTTATCTACTTTTTTAACGTAAATTGATTATATATATAACTTCAAATGCTAAGAACTTTTTCAAGGACATTGAACACTAAAACCTTAAGTACTTTATCGTTGCGTACATTCAAAAGCATAGCTCCTATTAGAAATGTTGCCCAACATGGTGCAGCAGTTGAATCCACTAGAATTAAAGGAACCAAACCAATGAGAATAGAAAGAGAATTACCAGATCCAATGAAGGATAGAAAGAAAAGAATGGGCGCTTTTATTGCATTCTCGGTAGCTATGGTTTCAGCTTTAACTATCATCTTCAATTATGAAAAGACCGAAAATCCAATTATCTCTGACACATTGTATCAATTACGTAGATCTCCTTTAACGAAAGATTTGTTAGGAGAGGATATAGATTTTGCTGGATTTGTCCCATGGGTCTACGGTGAACTTAATTCAGTTGCTGGTAAAATTAACATCACGTTTTACATCAAAGGTAATAAAAATCAATCGGGTAAAGTTAGATTAATAGCTAACAGAAATAATCGTGATGATGAATTTTTAATCCATGAATGGAGTTTGACTGTTAAAGATAAACAAATTGATCTATTAGCTGAAAGTAATGTTAACCATTTATCTCACTGATTTTTTTTTTTTTTTTGGTTTTTGAAAATATTATCTGTAAATACATAAATATACCATATAAATTTGAAAATAAATAAATGCGACAATAAATAATGAACAACAACAAAAATTTTTCCATTTTTGTTATTATCAAATAAATCCATTTTTCAAAAGACTATATGTAATTCAATTTACATTAGAATTACCCCTTGAAGTCTTTTTTTTTGGATAATATGAGCCAAAATTTTGATTACTCAAATTGTTAATCAATATTTCATAACTTGAATTATTTTTTAAATTGATTATATTTATGCTTTGTGCTTCATTTTTTTTAATATCATTAGACGAGTGAAAAAGATTGGTATCATAAAGTACTGGAATCATTTGATCATATATATTAAAATTTTTATTATAATTTAATCCAGGTTTTAAGTAATGTCCATTTTTACCAACCGAATTTTCTATTTTTAAATAATTAGCTCGTATATTTAACTTATACGCTGGCACATATTTTGAAATATTTTTTATTTCCATTTGTTTTTCGTCTTTATCTTCTATGGCTTCACAATTGATTAAATTATCAGTTGAACAGTTCAAATCGTTTGCTGATTTTTCTTCTACCTTTTTTTGCACAATATTAATTCCATTAACATTTATACTAATTGAATCATCATAAAATTCTTTTTCAAATTCTTTATCTCGCTCTTCTTCTTCCTTAAACTTTCTTTGTAATCTAAACCAAAAATAAAAAAATATCAGTAATCCAATACTAAGAGGAATTCCAACAGCACATCCAACAGCGATTGCTAGACGTGTCATCTAAATTTTTTTTATTATATTCATTAAACGGTGCACAAACTGTACCTTATATATACACCCTGTAAAATTCTTTAATCAAACTGAAGACTCAAAATAGAATGGAAAATAATGGCACTATAATATACTGAAATTATTTAGTCCTTTTTTTTTTTTCCATGCTTTTTTGTCAATTTTGTGTCTCAAAAATGTGAATTTTTTTTTCTATTGTTTTTTTTTATATAGACGTATTTATTTTCCAAATTCGGAAAACCAGTCCGTTTATTGTTCGATATATAATTTATTTATTTAAAAAATCCATTTTACTTTTTTTTTTTTTTATATATTTTGAATGTCGTTCAACATTGCCTGCGTCCTTTCTAACAGTTGTGTACCAGAAGTTACCTTAGATAAAGATTCTGCTTTTGATATTGATTTTGAACTTCTTTCTCTTCTCCTTTTATCACGGTCAAAGTTAAGTTTAGTATTATTGACGCCACGAAGTTGCGATAGTAATACATCTACAGCATCTTCTTCATTTTCAATTTCAATTTCATTTTTATTCCCAACACTTTTTCTCCTTTTATTATTTATAGCATTAGTTCTTTCGTCCAATAATTTTTTTCGTCTTTCGTAAACACGCCCCATTTCTTCTTTATTGATATTTTCTTTGGAACATTTCTTGAAAATAAAACAAAATTCAACAAAATTTTGAAAAAAATTATTTTTACTTTCCTTATCATTTGGATCTTCACCATAATATCTCATAACTTTTTCTAAATCATGATTTGTTAGCTTTAATTGATCTTTTAATAAATCACTTTTGATTTTAGCTCTTTTTGCTTTATATTTAGTTTTTTTTATTATTTCATCGGCAGGATGCAATTTGGATGAATCTGAAAGTTTACCTTTCGTAATTTCATAAAACATTTTATCAATTTTCGAACAATAGTCTTGACACTCTAATTCTATTTGGTCAATTGTAATGTTTCCTAAATCTTCTATTGATTTTAGATCATCTATAAAAGTGTATATTTCACGATATTTCAATCGAAGAACTTTTTCAATAAAGTGTAAAAATGATAAATTGTTGTCAACACTAGATTTAATAAACTGTAATTTACTTAAAGAATTTAATTTTATACCTACAGCTGTCTTCTTATTCATATAATTACCAATTTCAATAATAAAGTATAAAACATTTTGCAATTTCGAAGAATCCCTTAAAGTTCTCAGAGCATCATCAATTTTTTGCAATTTATAAGTCAAATCATAATAATCTTTTTCATATGTCATTACTAACAACAAACATTCTGATCGTTGTTTCCAATAAGACCTGAGATTATAACAAAGATTTAAATATATTTGATCTGACCTTTCTAAATCTGTATCTGGTTTAATGGGCAATTCATCATTTAAATAATCATAACTATAAGGGGCAAACATTTTTGATAATGATGCTGATATAGTGGTTAAATCATCCTTGTTAAAGAATTCTAAGACAGAAATATTCTGTATTATTTTATTATCACATTTCAAAACACTAATAACTAATTCTTCAACAGTATAAGATGAAAAAATATGAAGGTTAATACCAAATTGTTGAGCCAAGTCTCTAGATAAAAATGATTTTTTTTTATTCTTTTCTTGTTGTTCAACAATTTTTTGTGGTTTAATAACCAGGTCTCTAATCTTAAATGTTTCAATGATTTCATCAAATATACCGTCTTTTTTCAAAGCTTTTGAGGCTTCATTTCTTTCAACAGAGTTACTCCATAAAGTATGTTCAACATTTTCAATTTTATCCCAATGAATTTGTTTTAATCTAATCGTTTCTTTCTTAGGTGGTTCTAAATTCACAAAGGACGAAGGCAATGGTGGAGGTGGAGGTACATTTGAAGAATTATTGTTTCTCATTAAATTTGATGGCAGCAAAGGTGGAGGTGGTGGTGGAGGTACATTTGAAGATTTATTGTTGCTCATTAAATTTGATGATAGCAAAGGTGGAAGTGGAGGTGGAGGTGGAGGTGGAGATGAGGGAAGAACTGCATTTAAAATCAATGATGATCTAGATTCAGCTTCAGAACCTTTACAAAATTTGCTTAATAATGGTGGTAAAGCAGGAGGTGGTGGAGCCATCTGAGCCGGTAAAGTTGGTGAAGAAATTAATTGAGATGATGTTTCTGGAAGCATTAATTTTGCATCGTTTATGGATAAATCAAAAGATGATTTATTACCGTTCGCCAATGAAGTTGAAACAGAATCTACCACAGATCCCTCATTTAGTCTGAATGAAGAAGAGTTTGGCCCAAGAGTTGAAACCAATGAAGAATTTGATAAAATTGGATCTTTTGTGTTAGTAAATTTTACGTTAATAATTGAATCTGTAGATTGTGTGCCAGACAAAGGTAACCCAAAAAGGGATGTGTTTTTAATATCTTCCATAAATTCCGAAACTAACGAAGAGTTTGAATGAGGTAAGAAAAGGTCAGTTTTGAATGCTCCAGTAGAGTGGCTTTTTTCAAAATATGAAGAACGGTCATTATTTAAATCATTTCCTCCCCCAATGATTGATATAGAATGGCTATGTTCTATATGATTATTATTATTATTATTACCAAGTTCTCTAAGCATATATGGTCCCGGATTACTGTTATCGTTAACATTTGAATCTTTTTGTAAATAGGAAGACAACGAAATCATTCTCCGACTTTCCTTTATAAGATTAGTGCTCGAATCATTCAATTTATCTATTGTATTTGAGCTTGAATTTGGACCTGTTTTAATTTTTTGAAAGATTGAAGTAGCCTTTTGTTTTGAAATATCATTAAATTTTTGATGTGAAATAATTTGTTCATATTTTTTTTTTTCCATTCGCAACTGTTCTTTCAATTTTCTATAATTTATATTTAAAGATTCAATCTCGGAATCTTTTAAATCCAATAATAAATTTGCTTCTTTTAGTTGATCCAAAACATCTTTTTTATCTAAATTTTTTTCTTCTTTTAATTTTTCAATTTCTGAATTTAATAAATTAATGACATTTTCAGATTCTTTTAATTCAAACATTGCTCTTTTGGCTATTTCTTCAGATTGCAAGGTATCAATTAATTTTTCAATTGATTCTTGTAGCAAAGTTCTCGAAGAATTTTCATTATTAAATTCGGGTTGAAATTTATCATTCAAATAATCCAACAAAGAACTCAATGCAGTATATAATTTTATAGATTCAGAAAAAGTTCTAGTATCTATTATTTTCCATAAAGAATTAAATAAATCTCCTAATGGTTGTTCTAATGGTGTTGATTTTGATTTTTGAATAATTTTTTCTAGAGTTTGACCAAATGATAAACCTGGTAATATTGGAACATTATCATCGGTTCTTAAACGAACTGCTTCTTCCTCTACTTTGTAATTTTTAATTTGTTCTTGTAAAACTGGATAATAAAAATCGTCTAACGAATTAAAAATTTTATGAATTTGCAAGTCTTTGAATTGTTCTAGTATATGACATTTTTTATTCAAAGAAGGGTAAGCTTCGATTATTGAATTAATTAAAAAAATAACAGAAGATAAATAATCAAATTTGAATTGATCGAGTTTTGAAAAATTTAACAAAAAATTATCAAATTGTGACCCCTTATCAACTGGTTCATTATGATTGATAATATTTTTGATATTATCAAACCATTTTTTAAGCTTTAGTTCTAAGTTATTCCAAACTATATTATAACCTTTTTCTTCATCCAAATAAGTTAGTAATAAAATCAATTTTGAAGATTGTAATTTTATTTTTAAATTTGATTTATCATCTATCATTAAATTAATAAAATAATCAAGTATTTCTGATGAGTTCAATACTTTCACTCGAGCATCAATACTATTCATCAATGTTTTAAAACATCCCAAATAAACATATTGTAAGTTAGAATCAATCATTGGTATTATTTTAATCAAACTTTCAAAACAATCCTCTTTTAAAAACTTGTCTCTAAAAGATTTATTTCTGAAAAATCTTTCCAATTGATATAATGTTTTGGATATCTTTGAAGGTGTTTTTAATAGTATATCTAAATTTTTAATAATATTTATTTCATTAAAATTATCAAATTCATCAAATTTTGTTTCTGAATTCTTTGTCAATTTATTTTGATAAATTCTACAAACTAATTCCCATTTTCTCTTTTGTGAAATGTTTTTTAAATTGTTTTCAGCGGATCCCCAAAAATATGTCCCATCTTTTAAAATATCATTAAATAATTTATTAATAGTTTCAGTATCAGGTAAATTTTTTGGATTATAGTGTGAAATGGACATAGAATTTTTACTAGGTATTATTGCATCTGAAGAATGATTCTTTGACTTCATCTTAAAAGAATATCTAGTTTTTCTAAATCTTGAATCCAATCCAACACCCGCTAGAGAGAGACCTTTTTGAACTAATTGTGAAGTAGAATCATTATTTCTTTTAAATAAAATACCTTCATTTAACGAAAGAGATCGTTTTGCATAATTATTTGGTGGATTCCATGGTAAACTCGAATTGGTCGGTGAAGATTCCATTCCAGAGTTTACTTTCTCAATTATAATATGATTTAATAAAAAACAATAATCAAGCAATGAAAGCTAATGTAGAAACCTCAAAGGGATAAACAAAACAATAGAATAACCACAATTTTCTGTATAAAAAATTAAAAAAAAAGATGCAATATGCTAAAATATAGAAAATATTTGATCTGATATGTTTTTTTCCTAATTAAACGTTACTTAAAGAAATGTTGATCTGAAATCTGCCGCTAATGAATTCTTTTTGTATTTTTTGTAACACTAAAAATTTCGCGTTTCATTTGTTTACAAAGAAAACAAAATGTGTAGTTTTGTTAATTTATTGAAACAACAAACGGTCACAAAGTTTTGAAAAAACTGTCAAGGAATTGTCTGAAATTAAAATATAAAAGTTTATGTATTCAAAAAGAAAAAAAAATGCAGTTCGTAAAATTTACGTAGAAGATGTTATATAAATTGAGCATAAAAAGCATGCTTCATTTTATCTACAGTTTTAAAATTGTTGCTAGAAAGCGAAACAATTTGTTCATTTAAATAATTAATTTGTGCGAGAATTGGTATATTTTCTAATGTCATTTGGCGAGCTTTAAAATTAAAATTTTTGATCAATTCATTCAAAGATTCATCGGATGAAGTTTCTTGATTATTACTTTTGTTACTAGATAACTTCGGAGCAGATTTTGGATAATCATGAGGAATGTTAATTGAAAATTTGATTCCGGTTTTAGTAAAATTATTTGTCTTTTGTAGATGAAGACTATACGAAGTTACAAAACGACCATTTTTAAAAAGCTTAAATTTTTCTGGGCCTAAAACATAAAGACATTTTTCTATTTCACCTTGTCTCTGTTTTTGAAATTTTTTACTATCCTTATCACCATCCTTGATGAAAGTTTTCCCCATTGCATTTTTCCCTATTGAGTTTTTTTTGACAGAATTTTTCTTGACAGAATTACTCTTGATAGAGTTATTTTTTTGCAATTTTATAGAAGTATCATCTTCATCTTTACTTCTATCCTTTTTAAACTTATTATTTTTGTTACTCTTTTTCTTTGCTGTGGTATTATTTGAATTATCCTTCGGTTTTATGCCTTGCTTATTTGGGTTCTTAGTTCTCCTTTGGTTTTTGCGGTTTGGTTTCTTACTTTCACCATTTTCCCCTCTAGATTTTGGTGAACAAAATACGGTAATGTTTGAATCTGTAATATGTTGTGCAGAATTTTCACTCATTCTTTATACTTTCACTTTGCTTGAACAATTTTTAATGAATATATTGTTTTTATGTCGATGATGCTTTTTTTTTCAGTCACAAGCAAAAAGTTGTGATTCAAGATAGTAAATATTGCGTAGGGTAATTACAAAACAAAGAAATTTTTCAATATAAAATAATCTGTAATTGTAATAGATGATTAGAGGTTTTATATTTACAGAAGAAAATATCTTTAATATTTTTGAAAAAAAAAATATTTAAATACTATGCATGAATTTTTGTTTCAACCGTCATTAATTAAATAATAATATAGAATAGAAAACTTGCCTTTGACTCTAAAGCACAAGAAAAAATAAATATAAATAATATATAAAATAGACTTAAAAAATGTAGAAATCAAATTTTATAAAGCATTGACTGGCTACACTCAAACTGGTGATAGAAACCACATCTTTAATGAAAATTATAGCTAAAAAAGCAATATCAAAAAAAAAAAAAAAAAAAAAAAAAAAAAAAAAAAAAAAAAAAAAAAAAAAAAAATCAATTACAAGATTTTCCGATCAATTATTCTATACTAAATAAAAAAGACTATATTTATTGAGTAAGGTTCATGGAATTTTCTGAAGTTTAAATTTCTATATTTACGGATAAAACACTTGACAATAACAAAAAATCATGAATTTTTCAATTTAATTTTACAAAAAAAAGGTTTTTGTTATAAAAATATTGCAGTGTTAATTCAATGAACATTTTAATAATAATACAAACATTTATGTTGTAAAATTTTTCTACACTTGACTTTTGTGGAAATTGAATATTTGGGCATATGCCACATCTAAATTTCAATGAAACATAAATATATATGGTAATGATTTTGAATAAATCTTGGGTTGTTTTGGGAAAATATCCGGCCATGAGATCAAAAGACCAGTGCTACGTTGGCTCTGTAAAGAATATTAATTTAAAAAGTAGTGTTTTTGAATGTGAAATTGTTATTGAAATTTTGAAGATTTGTGCAAATCAATCATTGTTAAAAATGGTTAACTAATAATTGCAATAGTTCCACTTTTTAAATAAATAATGAAAAAACCAATTGTATCACCGGCATTCACATATATTTTTTATGAAAAATTTCCACTGAACAATTCCCTTAAGATATAAAAGTAAAGATTTATATTTATTTCACTTAACTTGTATGTATGATATTTTTTTTTGCATATAATACACAATAAAATATCAAATATAATATATATATATTTATTATTGTAAAAAGTGTTTTCTGCTTTATCAGTAACTCGGCATCACTATGTAAAATAACAACAACTGAAAAGGGCAAAACTCTATTTAACTTAAACTTCAAGCGTACACCAACAAAAGATATTATTTTATTAATTATATATATTATTTTAATACTTTCTTTTTCTTTTTTATGGAAACGTAACGTCGCTTCTCTTTAGTCGATGCAAAAACGGTAAAGGCCAGATATGTATATATTTACTTAATGAAACACCTTAAATCTCCATATCTGCTTTAACCTCAGGGTCTTCTGAAAAGGTCTCTTTCAGGTTCTATTCTTTGTGTTCCAAAGCTATACCTGTATTTATGTATGTATGTATGAAAGTAAGTCCGGTCCGGAACTTCCAAACTCTATTCGAACCTTTTGTGAAATAAGTATATCCGCCATACACCCATAATTAAAAGCTAATATATTTCAGTTCATATACAAATGGGTAAGTATAAATGTGCGCACGTCTTTTCGTAATTAGTAAATGTGTCTAAGTGTCTGTAGTTTCATTATATATTTTAATGGATTGCACCAATATAAGAAAATGTGTACGTTTGAGTCTGTTAGACCTTTCTTTTTTTTTGTAGAATTTGGCACAAATCCTTCTTTTGGAACGTGCGTCCGGGGACAGAATCTTTGGCTGTCATTTTTTTTTTTTAGAAGTGTTTGTCGGACGTAAAAAGCACGAAAATGGGGAAATATAAAAAATAAACGTTCAAGAACTTTTAATTGTTGAAAATTAAAAGAGCAGGAAATGATTATGAACTTTTGGAAAAGAATCAATTAATGATCCTGGAAAATTTTAAAATTTTTTTTTATACAGTTGTTTTATTTTTGGCTTTTAGTTTTCTATCTTTCCATGGTTTGAACGAAATTTTTTTTGATTATTCCCTTTCAAATTCTTTTCCTAAATGCAATGGTCCTGCTCGTCGTTTAAATCAAGCTTATGTCTGTTAGTATTCTAAGCTTTATATCTGTGTGTATTCGTCTTTGAATTAGTATTAGGCTCTCATGATTTCGAAATAAATGTTATTAACATATGTCATAAATTTGGTTTACACGACGTAATAGTAAATGCAACTGCAAACAAAAATTTATTCAATATTTGAGTTTAATTTCATTACCGCTGATAAAATTATAAATCAGTGTGGAATCATATTAAAAATGAAAAGTTGAAAGTTTTGGCTAATCCCAGCCCAAGAAAATATAATTCAAAATTTGAAAACTTATGCATGGCCATTTTCAATTCTGAAACAGTTTAATCTCATTGTTGGTGATAAAGGAAAGTGATATAGATCATTTTGCTTTGTAGATATAGAAAATCTGGTCATGTCTTTTTTTAACTAATTTATCCGCTTTCCTGACTTTGTTGTAAAATACGATAATAAAAAGAATCACTGAAATAATCGACCCTCGTTTGCTTGAGAATCCCCTGAAAGAAGGTATCCAATTTTGATTGTTAACAAAATCACTTACATAATGATGTGTTTATGCAATTTTTAACCAAATAATGGGTTCCTTAGTTCTACAAGCAAAATAACTTAGTTATTGGATTCAAATTCAACAGAAACGGGTAAGTATCATTCAATACAATGAATGAATCCATTTCTGGATTTTGATAGATTTTCTAAATAAATAGAAAAAAAAAAGAAAGAGAAAGCATATGTGAAATATATGTTGCAAGTATAATCTTTATAATAAACGTTTTTTTCCCATTTGTATATGTCACGGTTTTTTGATTGTTGATAAATACGTGGGGGTTAATTTAGTTGTGAAAATATTTTTTATTTACTTATGTAAACTTAGTCTACATATATTTTTATGTGCGCCAGTACTATGATTTTTATAACAGAATTAGATGCGTTTTAAATACTTAATGGTAAATCGAATACATAATATAATTACTGGTTTTTTGTTTAAGCAGATGTTTGAGCAGGACAATTATTCTAGCAAGAGGGCTTTTTTCTTGAAGGTTTGGATCCTGTAACCAATTGAACTCTTGGGAGAAAAACTTTCAATCACAGAAAAGTTCAGTCTTCAAAAAACTGGTATCCTGTAAAAATTCTAATGTATATATTGCTAGATGTTCTTCTTTTATATTTAAGGCACGGACCTATCTTTTTATGGAATAATATTAAATTTTCCCGTTTTCGTAGTACTGTTAAATATTTTAAATTAATTATAAAAATTATGGGCAATTTCATTAAAATCAAGCGCGATTTTTTTTTTTTTTTTTAATTTTTTAACTTAATATTGACTTGAATAGATGTTATATTTTGACATTTCTTATTTAAGTTCTTATACTAATATTTTTAAAAGCATTAAAGGTAAGTAATATTAAAGGAGTGTCTCTATTTCATGTCGTTTGACACAATCATTACCTACGGCCGGCTATTAAGGTTCCAAATAGTAAAAGACGAGTAAAACCCCGTCAATGTAAAATATATGCATTCAAGTTGACTTTCCTTATTTTATTTATAAAAAATTTATACATTCCTATCAATAATTCTATTTTTTGGCGTGTTGTTTAGTTTTCAACAATTTTTGTCTTCATGTTGCCTCAGTTGCTTTGTAGTCTTTGCCTAAGAGTAAGTTATATACTAGTGGTTTTACCAAGCAGGAACAAAGCAGTGTGACATCAAATTTCAATAAAAAAAGTTTATTGGTTGATAAGACAAGACTACCAAAATGACATATGATAAAAACAAAAAAGGACTGTTTATTTTTAATCAAACATGTGGGAATCGTGTCACCTAAAGTGGCGTTTCCAATTGCATCTATAATTCAAAGTTTTCAAAAAGAGAGAGAAAGAGAAAAAAAAAAAAAAAACAAAGAGCTTTGACTTCACAATATTCTTCAAAATGTTTACTTACGTATTCAAAGAGAAATAGTTCTGTGAAACAAATTTCTCTGTAAAGACCGATATTACCAGTTTATGAAAAACAAAAAAATATATGATTTTCATTGCAAAGACAAAATAAGCAAACATGCAGAAATTTGACTTTTTGTTGCTTAAAATATATATATTTTATTCATTATGCAGGGTCCATGCACTTTGCACAATTTTTATTTGTTACACGTAGAGAAAGTGAATATATTTTATAAATTTCCAAATGTCTTTTGGGTCAATTCGAATCGTGGATTGAAAAGTGTTTGGACTTACACGAATTGTCATAAACTTTCAAAGATAATTGTGGTTTATTTGAAATGTAGCAAAGAGAATCATGATTTTTTAGTTTTTTAAAGAATGGAATTTTAAATGTATATAAATAAATGTATTTTCCCCTCTCTCTCTTTTTTTTTTGTTTTTGCTTAATGCTGTTATTTTTTGTTTTTATTCATAGTTATAAAAGTATCAAAAAAAAAAACATCAGAGAAGCAAAGTTTTATTAATCATGTCTGTTTCAGCAAGGTCTTCAATATCCTCAGGAAATGATGAAAAAAATTTGAAAAAAATAACAACAACAACCGTTAAAAACCTTGAAGATGGTTCTGAAATAGCTTCAAATGAATCAATAAACAATGAAGAATATAAGCTTGTAAAGGCAAAAGATGCAGATGCAACTTTTCAATTTATGGAAGAAAACGATTTCGACGTTCCAGAAATTACAAAAGAACAAGAAACTCGTTTAAAACGTAAAGTTATTTGGATAATTATTAGTTTAACTGCAACGATTAATTTTTTGCTTTATTCAGATAAAGCAACTCTTTCTTATGCTTCCGTCTTTGAATTATGGGATGACACCCATTTGACTCAATCAAGATATAACACAGCAAATACTTTATTTTATGTTGGTTATATCTTGGGTTTGCCTAATTTAATATGGGTCCAAAAATTTTCAATTAGGAAAGTAATGTGTATAATGTGTTTAAGTTGGACAACTATTATTTTTCTACATTGCGCCGCTTATAATTATCAAGGTATTATTGCCTTAAGATTCTTTTTAGGTTTTGTCGAGGCAATTGGCGTACCACTGGTAAATATTACAATGAATCAATTTTTGACACCACAAGAGAAAAATGCAACAGGGCCAGCATTTTACATTAGTTCTATGGGCTGTAATATTTTTGTTTCTTTAATTGCTTTTGGTATTTTACACGCTAATGCGAAAGTTCATACGTGGAAATTATTCATGATTATTATTGGCGGTTTAACATTATTGACGACATTAGTGGTATTTTATATATATCCAAGTAATCCCACTGATGCAAAATTTTTATCAAGGGAAGAGAAGGTTTGGGTAATTAGAAGAGTCCAAAAAGCTTCTAATTCTTCAATTGAACAAAAGGTTATTAAAAAATATCAAATAATTGAAACACTAAAAGATCCAATTACATGGTTATTTTGTGCATTTTATTTGTTTCAACAATTAGCAAATAATTTATCATATATGCAAAATATGTTATTTCAAAAGATTGGACATACATCAAATTTAGATACAACTATTGTTTCAATTGCATCAGGGGGATTTCGTGTGACTTGTGCAATAGTGGCTACAATTATATTATCATATAAAAAAAATTTTACGGCATTTTCTGTATTTTTTTGGTCATTCATACCATTTGCGGCAAGTATTGCAATAATTACAATTCCTTGGGGCAAAAATATTGCCTTAATTGCTACTTTATGTATTACAGATGTCTTTGGTATTCCATGGATTTTGATGTTTAGCTGGAATGTCACAAGTTGTGCAGGCCACACAAAGAGAATTACAAGAAGTGCTTTAGTTATGTTTTGGTATTGTATTGCAAATATGATTGCACCACAATTATGGCAAGCGAAAGATGCCCCAAGATATGTTCCAGCTTGGACTGTGCAACTTATTTTTTCGTTTACAATTGCACCAAGTATTGCCTTGATCATTTGGTTTATTTTAAGAAGAAGAAATAAACTAAGATTATCAAACATAAAGGAAAAAGGAGGAATTATTGAAATTGATGGTAAAAAAGTTACAACTAATATTGCTCAACTAGATTTAACTGATTTAGAAAATGAGGCATTTATATATCCTTTGTAAATGATATTTCATGTAAAAATAATTTATATTCTTTTTCCTTTTAGCCGGCCGCTGATATGCCTATAATCAATGCCTGATAAATTTATTTAATCATTCCGGTAATATTTTCCCACCATATTTTATGTTATTGCTGGTGGACCTTTAAATTCTAAAACAACGTATCACGAAGCAAGAAACACCTGCAGCATTCGGTATCTCGATGTTTAATCTCACAACAGTGTTCATTTTTTTAAGTTCGTCAAACTCAAGTAAAAATAATTAAATAGATCCTGCGAGTGATATCAGAAAAAGTGAATTTAAAAATTGCGATGGCAGCAATTTTTGAGGAAGAAAACTTCATTATTGTAAAACTTATTTTCTTTTGACGATATTTTCAAAGTTCAATAATAATAACAGAATCCTTAATAAAAGACTTAGATCAGCTCTGTAAATTGGAGTGAACTTTTCAAAAATTTTGGAAGTAATACAATATTCAATGTGAAAATAACCTCCAAAGTCAGTGGCTGAATGAAAATTTTTTACGAAGTAGCATAGTAGATAATCGAAGTTAAAATATTTTCATTAATAATTATCATTTATGGATCAATTAAAAACCACAATTGCGGATTAAATAATACAAAAGTAGAACCGTTTATTGATGTGATATTTCAAATTGTGCAGAAATATTTGGTCGTTTTCATGTTCCTCAATAATTGTAAAGTTTTTGAATCTTGCATTGATTTGGAAACATAATCACAAATTGTTGTTTCTGCTGCCATTGTTCTTCAGCTGTAAAATTTGTAACTGTAATGTTGCATTAATTGATATTTTTTTTTTTCATTTCAATCGGCGAAATATTTATTTCTCAATGTAAACGGCTTATGCTGTATCATTATTAATTTAAACATGATAAAATACCAAGCTTTTTTATTTCGATCTTGATCTACTGAACTAATATACTGTGTTTTTGCTAATGAACATGCTAAAGGGGAAAACTACTTTGTTATGTATATGATTGTAGCTGGTTAATTTTTTTAAAGAAAATCTTTTCAAGTATCTGATGACCACTTTTGTAAGGTTTCAATACTAAACAAAAAACCAAGACATTAAAAAAATATACTAATGAAATATAATCAATTAAAATTAAGTTGTTTTATAAGATTTTTAATGTGAAAGTTTCCTTTTTCAGAGACAATTGCAATTATTATTATAATCGTCATTGCACAGATTTAAGTTGCGCTTGTATTGATTGTATTGAATAAGGTATAATAACATAAATAGTAAAACTATAGATTACGTATTTTTTCTATGTGTAAATATATGCATATACATACACACACACATAGATATATATATTTAAGGTTTATTATGCTTAACACATAACTGGATTCAAGAAATAATTTTATTAAATAGAAAATATTCTTGATATGTCATTAATTTATGTAGTGCAAAATTTTGCGTACAGTGTGAGTCTATATTTGACGTTAGCGCATAAAACCCAACTATAC
>JAJLYD010000224.1:0-49876 GCA_030571615.1 Jamesozyma hellenica | reverse complement strand
AAACTAATGTTTTAAATAATCATGATTTTAACAAAGACACTTTTTCAAAAGATTCAAAAACTCATAATTTAAATGATCGTGATTTTAACAGAGACACTTTTTCAAAAGATTCAAAAACTAATGTTTTAAATAATCATGATTTTAACAAAGACACTTTTTCAAAAGATTCAAAAACTCATAATTTAAATGATCGTGATTTCAACAGAGACACTTTTTCAAAAGATTCAAAAACTCATAATTTAAATGATCGTGATTTCAACAAAGATTCAAAAACTCATAATTTAAACGATCATGATTTTAACAAAGACACTTTTTCAAAAACTCATAATTTAAATGATCGTGATTTTAACAAAGGTTTAAAAACTAATGATTTAAATTCTACTTTGAATGATGAAGTCAATTTAAATACTACTTTAGACGAAAATTTAAATCATATTTCAAAGATTAATCAAACCAATGAAAAATCACCAAAAAAATTAAATGATTTTAAAATTAATTATAATAATTTAAAAAATTCTGATTTCAAAGATACAAATTCATTAGTTAATGATGGAAAAATTGAACAAAAAATTGAACCTAAATTAAAATTAAATAATTTAGCTTCAAGTATAGATAATATCTTTGGTGGTGAACAAGATAAGAAATTAAATGATGATGATTTAATTAAAACTGTATCTAAGATCAATGTTTTGAAACCAACCACTAATAATATAATTGATAACAATAAAACCGATGATAATATTATTAAACAAGAAATTTTTATTAATGATAATAATAGTGACAAAAGTTTTAAAAATACACAATCTTTTAATGATGATGATGATGATGAAACTTTTAACGCTTTGAAAAAATTTCAAAAAGATAAAAAAATTGAAGAAGCTGAAACGTCAAATTATAACGTTGAAAAAGCTAAAATGTCAAATTATAACGTTGAAAAAGCTAAAATGTTAAATTATAACGTTGAAAAAGCTGAACCGTCAAATTATAACGTTGAAAAAGCTAAAATGTTAAATTATAAAGTTGAAAAAGCTGAACCGTTAAATTATAACGTTGAAAATTTAGAAGAAAATTTGAATAAAAAAATTATTCAAAATGAAATACCAGTTATAAATTCAATTGAAAAAATAAAAGTTAGAACTTTATCAAATATTGGAAATGATAAAGAAAATATTGATAAGTTATCAACAATTCAAAAAATTGATATCCCAGAAAGAAGAAAAGATCATGTTATTAATAAATTTGAATTGTTAAAAAGTCACGATTTGTCATTGAAATATAAAAATGAAAATGATGTTTCAGATGAGAAAATCTTGAAAAAAGAAATTGAAAATAATGTTATAAAAAATAATACTGAAATTGATAAAGATCATAAAATAGAAAATGAAATTTCAAACAAGAAAAATCATAAAATAGAAAGTAACATTGCAAACAAAGACGAACCTAAAATAAAAGATAATATTTCAATTAAGAACGATCATAAAATAGAAGACAGTATTTCATTTAAGAAAGATCATAAAATAGAAAGTGAAATTGCAAATAAGAACGATCATAATATAGAAGACAATATTGCAAACAAAAACGATGATAAAATAAAAGACAATATTGCAAACAAGGACGAACCTAGAATAGAAGACAATATTGTAATCAAGAAAGAACCTGAAACAGATGATAACACAATTATTAAAAAAGAATTCTTGGGAAAATCGATTTCAAATTTAACAGATGATGACGATTACGATGATTCAAGTTATCAATTTATACCATTAAATGGTGACCCTTCAACGAATAAGAATGAAAAAGAAATTTCAAGTGAAGAAGAAAGCGATGATGATGATGATGAAGAATATTTTGATATTGATGCATTTGATATTGAAAATCCAGATAATACATTATCTCAATTATTATTATATTTAGAGCATCAAACTATGGAAGTTATATCAACTATTCAATCATTATTAAGTTCAATTAAAGAACCAAAATCAACTAAAGGAAATTTAAGAAAAGAATCTAATGCGATTAATGAAGTAATTAAACAAATGATGAATGCTACTAGTGTTTCAATGAATCAAAGTCGTAATATTAATTTAAAAGAACATGGTAGTTGGGTTGTTCAAAGTTTAAAAGATTGTTCACGTAGAATAATAATTTTATGTCAATTAAATAAAGATGGTAAATTAATTAAAGATATTAATGATGATTATTATGCAGATAAAAATTTTAAACAAAGATTAGCTGGTATTGCATTTGATATTGCTAAATGTACAAAAGAATTAGTTAAAAGTGTTGAAGAAGCAAGTTTAAAAGAAGAAATTGAATATTTAAATGCAAGATTAAATTAGAATTTAGATTTAAATTATAAATAGACAATTAAAAAAAAAAAATGTTTGTATTATATATATTGTAAAAAAAAAAAAAAACTAACTACATTAAAACCGAATTAATGATATATATATATATATATATATATTTCTTGATTTATGTATTTATTTATTTATTTAAAAACCATTACAATTATGTATAGAATATTATTATTTTACAAAAAAAAAAGCTCTTTCTTTTCGTTTTATTTTATTTTAATTTCATTAAAAATTTATAAAAATTTTTCATTAAAATTAATTGTTCCTTCATCTAATATACCTAAATTAAACCATTCATGATCTAAAGCTTTCTTTGCTGTAATTCTTTTAGTTGGATCAAATTTAAAACATAATTTAATTAAATCAATAAAATAAAACCAAAATTTAAAAATTTGTTTATTAATTTTTAATTTTGTTGTTTCATTAATTAAATTCCAATTTTTTTCAAATGATAAATTTGAATTTATTTTAATAAATTCATTTTTATTTTCAATTAAATTTAAATCATTTTTTAAAAAATTTGAAACTATTGTATCTAAATTAAAGCAATTATTTAAAATTTTTTTAATTATTTTTGTATCAGTTAAAATTTTACCATTTTTATTATCAATTTCTGGCCAATTTAAAGTAAAATTTTTTTCATTAAAAAATTTTAAAACTGTTGAATTTAAATCATTTGGTAAATTACCTAAATTATTTTTAAATTTATAAAAACTTGTCTTTATTAATTTTTGTGGAAATTTTTCATTATTAATTATTTGCATCATTACTAAATGTTCATAATTATTATGAATTGGGTATAAAGATTCACCAATTAATAATTCAATTAATACGCAAGCAATTGACCAAATATCACATGGGAAAGACCAACTTAAACCTAATATAATTTCTGGAGCTCTATAATGTCTTGTTGAAATTATTGGTGGATGATATTCATCATTAAATATTGCAGAACCAAAATCTATTAATTTAATTTCAGGAGAGTAAAGAATTTTTCTTTTACCATTATTTGAAGCAATTTTTCTTCTTTTTGATAAAGTTGATAAAATTTTATTTGAAATTTGATAAGATTTAAATGAATTATCATTAATTAATAAAATATTTTCAGGTTTAATATCTGTATGAATAATATTTAAATCATGTAAGAAAGAAATTGATCTAAATAATTGACAAGCAATTGCTTGAATTTGTGAACCTGGGAAACTTGCAATTGCATTTGAGCACATAAAATCATAAATTGATTTACCAAATAAATTTGTTATTAAACAAATATGATTTTTAAAATCGAAATAATTTAATAATACTAAACATTGAAATTTATTAAATGGATCATTTTTTTTAATTTTTTGTAAGATACGTAATTCTGTCTTTGCAGCTTCACGATATCTATCAATTGATCTAATAATTTTAATTGCAACCCAATAATTATTAATTTTATCGAAACATTTAATTACTTTACCAAAAGTACCTTGACCTAATAAATCATTTGTTAAATATTGATTATTTAAACCAAATTGATCATTTTTTTGATAAATGTAATGACCATCTTTATCAGTTTTAAAGAATTTATCATTAAAATTATTATTATTATTATTATTAATTAAATTTAAATTAATTAATTTATTTAATTCTAAAGTTTTTGTTGAAGAACCAGTTAAATATAAAAGTTGTTTATCAGTTTGTATTTTTGGAGATGGAGATGAATAAAAATTGTTAATATTATTATCATAAATTAATTTTGATAAAGGTAATTGTGGTAAAGAAATGGTTCTTTTTTTTTTAAAATTATTATTATTATTGTTATAAGTGAAATTTTTATTAATAGGTTGTTCTTTGATAAAGATAATGTCGTCGTCGTCGTCGTTGTCGTTGTTATCATCATTATTGAGTATATTGTTATTACTATTGAGTATATTAGCATCTCTTACATTATTATTACTATCGAATATATTAGCATCTCTTATATTATTACTATCGAATATATTAGCATCTCTTATATTATTACTATCGAATATATTACCGTCTCTTACATTATTATTATCGAATATATTACCATCTTTTAAATTATTATTTAAATATTGAGATTGTCTTGAGATCATTTCATTTAAGATAGAATTATCTAGATCTAAATCCAAATCCATATTTAAGTCTATATCATTAAATATTGAACTGTTATTATTATTATTATTATTATTGTTATTATTATTATCATTTCTTTGGCGTTTCTTAGTTTGGAAAAAACTATCTGACTGCATTATATAGAGTTTGTATGAGTGGTATACAGACTATTGCAAAGATGTTATTCGATGTGATACAATACAATAATACAATACCAAACTGTGTTTATATTCTTTTTATCCCTTCCACATGACTCGTTTTCTCGCGCCCCTTTTAAAATTCGGAGCACGTGCGGCTCGGCAAGGGTTACCCGCACGCAGGCGCACTCGCTGTTGCATGCCGTATGCGTGCATCTCGCGGTTGATTTCCCTTTGCGTGTGTCTCGCTGTTGCATACCCAAAAGCACCATCCTCGCTGTTACTTTCCTTTCTTGGCGTCAGCGTCGCCGTCGCCGGGTAAACCCAAACTCTTCCAATCGTCTCTTTCCATTAAATTATTTTTCATTCTACATCTTAAATATTCTTTTGCCAACAAACGACAATTTGGTGCATTTTCACCTTTCACTAATTTAATACAATTTAAATAATTAATCATTGAATCAACACATTCGTGATCATGATCTAATGGGAACGATCCACGTTCTGGTGGTGTTGGTGAAAGTGCTGTTAACCTTGAACCGGGATTTCCTGACATATAAAATATTGTGACTCGTACTTAACTTACTTTTGTATCTTTAACTAAACTAGTTCTCTCCTGTTTTATAAATTGTATTGTATTGTTTTTCTTGTTTGGTTTTTTTTTTTTTTTTTTTTCATTTGAAGCAAATCGAAAATTCGTATACGTGCGTAGTGATTTGCGTGCGCTTGCTCGTGTCACGTGACGACAAGCAGTTCTTTCTGTATCGACAACTCTTTTAACGTGCTCGTTTACTGTTTTGTGTATTTATTAGTAGAGTGGCAGATGTAGTTGAAGAACGTTAACCTATATTTTCACTGTAATTACTGTTCTGTATAACCTAGTTTTTATATTGTCATTGAAATATTTTTCACTGACTAAGTTACTCTCGCGTATCTATCTAATTAGCCAACACTAGAGTGATCGATCTTCTATGCCAATCGCTGTGGAAATAACACTTTATTTATCTTCGTAGACAATACAACTGAAGTTACTTCGTAGTTGAAACTTTCAAATAAATGTCGGAACCATAGCCCTTCTTTACATGTTTCTACTAAGCCAAATAATTCAGATTCGAATGTAGAAATAGATACAGATCTCTCTGTCTTTCCAAACATCAGGAAAAAGCAGTATCGTTCCATGTGAATATGTATGTAACCAATAATTACTTAGAGTAGATTTACATCTACCATAACTGGTATCAGAGTAACCTATTAAGTCCACATTCTCTTGATTACCCTTATTGAAAGTTAATTTCAATTTTAAAGTACCACAAAGATATGAATTATCTAAAAAGCTTCTTCAGGATAGTCATCTCGTTTTAATGGAGGTTTAGAATCCTTGAAACCAAGTTTAAAAACGGTGTAGCTGGTATTGGAATTGAATTCATAGGTATCTTTACTAAATTACAATTTAATTATTGGTTTCTTTGACGATTTCAATTAGATATTGTCTTTGGTTGATTAAAATGAAGTTGTTCATTATATTCGAATATCATTCCTTAGTAGTTCTTTTACCACCCATTGATTATTCATCTCTGTAAAATAATTTATCCTTTAATTCAATTTTATTTGAATAATAAAAATCAACATTTAGAAAAATTTGCTCTACTTACAAATGAAGTTATTAACATAATTGCGTTTGACCCATCTCTTTTTAAAAATAATTTTTCATCAATTTTATTGCTTGTCAAACATTTGCTTTGAAAGATTACTTGAGACCATAAACAGCCTTTCTTAACTTCCATAATTAATTGATCTCCTTCAATATTTAATATTTTCAATAAAGGCTCTGGAAGTCTTACCTCTTTGTCAATTGGACTATTCAAAAATGCCGTGCATACATCATATTGATTTACTTGTAACTTCAGAAACGTACTAATAGCAAATAAATAGTCTTGTAGTTTCCAATCTTGACACTGAAGAGCTTATATCAAATAGATCAAAGTCAATTCCACTAATTTGCCCAAAGCTTTGACAAGACAAACCTGGCCTTGTATTTTAACGAAATTATCGTTTTCATCAGTTTTCCTATTGAGAATTACTTTAATTGGAATTGTTTAAATATCTTTTCTTATATTGATTTTCTTTAAAACCCTCTTAAACTTCCTTTTTTTAAAAAAAAAAGGTTTGTGTTCATCTTTAATAGCATTAACGAAACCATCCTTATCTTTTCCAACTAGTAATTAAGTAAAAAAAAAACTTAACTTCATTCACAAGTAAAACAAATTTTTTTAAATGTTGATTTTTATTATTCAGATAATCTATCATCTTTTGGGTAGTTTTTTTTTTCTTCTCTTTTGCTTGCTTTAGTTTGGATAATTCATCTTGGTCTTAATTTATCAGTAATTGATTACAATCTTCGTTGTCACCTAATTCAAAGACTTCTTGTATGTCATTTTAAACACTTTTCTCGACTGTTGAAAAGTTCATTCTTGTCAAAGGACCCTCTACTACTTCTTTACTTACTACTATAAGTTCATCGCTTCTTTTATTTCTTATCTTTTCATCTATTTTTACTACATTCTTTCTTGTAATTATTTCTATTTGTTTTTAACTTTCTTTTCAATCTTTTGGAGTGTAAGGCGAAGGAAGAGTTTAGTATAAAAAAGTTTTTCTAAATTAGCAATTCTTCTCCTCCGTATTGATAATTTCAATAGCAGTTTCATTTGGTGTTGAATTTCCATCTTCAAAAAACTTCATTTGGTTTTGATGATTATTGCCTGATTCAATGATTCTGATAGTCTTTAAATTGGCTTGAATTTTTGATTGATCAGAAAATGGATGAACTATCTAAGACATTGATTCAGATATTAGAACTTGTTCATTTGATTTTGAGAAAGCTTTCTGATGTTTACCTTGGCCAATAGTAATGTATGTGAGTCAGGGAGACTATTGGGATGTAACTTAGCTTTCTCACCTACAGGTTGGTTAAATTTAGCTTTCGTCACCAAAACAGGGCGTGGAGTAACCACCTCTACATCTCTATCTTTGGGTAAATTTTTGGAATGAGTTTGTGTATCATCCAATTGTATCAAGGGACCAGATAGAGTCCTCGACCTGAATATACGGGCCACTTTCTAATTCAATTATTTTGAACCCGTTTGCTGGTTCTTCAGTATCATCTCTTGGGGATAATGAGTTGCTTGTGAATACTGGAATCAGTCAATTTGCTTACTCCATAGGAGACCTTATGATTCAACTTATCGTTTTCTGTAAGATCCCGGAAGTGTTAAATCACTGGTTAAACACGATCTACAGGATCGATCATCCTTTGCCATAACAAAGTAAGAATTTCTGTCATAACCTTGATTTAAAATTATCACTGGTACCATGAGTAAAGCTGTCTTGTCTTTTAAGACTTTTTCGTGGAGAATTTCAAAAATAACATGTGAACCAAATTTGGCTTTTGCACTTTCGACTATTCTTTTCAAAAGAGTAGAGTGAAGTGTCCATCAATTAAAGGTTGAACATATTCTTTATCATATTCCAAATAACTATACATAGATCCCAATAAATAAAGATAAAGACATATTACCATTTATTCGGATGAGAGGGTGTAGTCTAAATTGTTATTTTTATTAATACTTGAAAAATTATACACCTTCTCTATTAATTGTTATTTCTGAACGCTTACGTTTATTAAAAATATATGTGTTTCTTATTCAATTTCATATGAAGGATGAACTCATCTTGGTTCTTAGAACATTTCACCTTTTCTAACTATTTCCTCATATACTTCAGATTTCTTGTTGGCGTTAGTTTTCATGGCAACCAGAACTTTTGGGGAGTTTTCATATTCATCTACTAACACTCTACCCAAAGATACGTTTGTTTTATTGACATAAAAACTTTCTAAATAATTAATCAATTCTTCTATTTGTTCTAGTTGTGGCTTGTTACGTAAATCTTTCTCATTCTTGATATACTTACTCAACTAAGTCCATCTCAACTTTTTCAATTGAATAGGGTAAAATGTTGTTTTCAGTCTTTAATGATAAGATATCGCCCATTAAATTTAGTATGAAACATTTATTTATCATTTACAAATCTCAACAATTTGATTTTATTTTTCAATTAAACCTATTGCGGTGTTTGATTTTTGTGGAGTGCAGTATATCTTCAAAGCATCCTCGATTAGTTTTAAAATCCTAGTATCATCTGAGACACTACAACTCTTTTTCAAATAATCAACGGTATCTTTAAACATTTTTCCATTGATTTCAAGTCAAATTGTTCCAGCATATCTTGGACAGCCGTAATACCTTCGATTTAGAATCCTTTACATTTCTGTTCCATATTCATTTTAAATTGAAAAGTTTGATAAAATACTCTATATAATAGTATTTGTCACCAGGGCACATAACCTTTTCCAACGGCTGGTCTTTCAATGTGCTAGTATACAGTGTATTTATTAGTAGAGTGGCAGATGCAGTTGAAGAACGTTTCGATAATAATAAACTTGCTTTACTGCGTTACCTCACGTTGCAGCCAAGCAAATACGATTCAGGCCTTGTGAGTGCATTGGCATCTTGTTAAACAACTTCACATTTGCATTTGGGCATATCTGCATTTGGGCATATTTGCATTAGTATATATATATATATATATTAAACATAAATACATTATATAAACCACTACTTGCACGTTAAAGAGAAAAGAAAAAAAATGAAATAATAAAATAAGGCAAGACAATCAAACCTTTACTCATGGTCTTAATCTCTTTGGATCTCTTGGGAATAAACTTGCTCTTCTAATGTTTTTCAAATCCAAGAAAAACATAACAACTCTTTCTAAACCAATACCACCACCTGCATGTGGGGCACAACCATAACTAAATGCATCCACATAATCTTTTAAACCAGGATCTTCAACACTTAATTCATGCGCTTTCATTCTTTCTTTTAATAATTCAAAATCATGAATACGTTGTGCACCACTTAAAATTTCTTCACCTCTCATGAAAAAATCATAAGAATTAGAATATTTTGAATCTTTAGCATCTGGCATAGTATAAAATGGTCTAATCTCTAATGGAAATTTATCCAAAATATAAAAATCAGTATCATATTTTTCTCTAACCAATTTACCTAATAATTTTTCATTTTCTGTGGATAAATCATCGTATTCACCAATATCTGTCTTACCGCCTAATTCTCTTAACATTTTAATACCTTCTTTGAATGTAATCTTAATAATCTTACCATCTTTTGGTAATTTAAATTCTTCAACAGGATATTGTTTTCTAACTAATTCAATTTCTTTAGAATATCTTTTCTTTAATTCTGTAAAGATGAAAATCATTAATTCACTTAAAACATCCAAAACTTCATGATAATGTTCTTCAAATGTCATTTCTAAATCTAATCCAGTAAATTCTGTCATATGACGATGAGTATTAGAATTTTCTGCTCTAAACACTGGACCAATTTCAAAAACTTTTTCAAAATCTGCAATCATTAATTGTTGTTTATAAAATTGTGGTGATTGTGCTAAATAAGCTTTATTCTTAAAATAACTAACTTCAAAAACATTAGATCCACCTTCACTTGGTGCACCTAATAATTTTGGTGTATGAATTTCAATAAATTTACGATTGTTTAAAAATTCTCTAAACAATGAACAAACTCCACTTTGAATCTTAAAGATTGCTTGATTAGTAACGGTTCTTAAATCAATAACTCTTGAATCTAATCTAGTATCCAAATTAACAACTGGTAAACCCGCTTCAGTTGCTTCCTTTTCTGAACGAGAAGCATCTTCGATTAAAATTGGTAAAGATTCAGGTGTTTCAGAAATGGTAAAAATTTCTTTAATATGAATTTCTAATAATTGTCTTGTAGCAGATTTAATTGGTTCATCAACTTTAATAACTTTACCTCTAACCAATACAATACTTTCTAAATTTAAATTTGAACACCATTTAACCATTTGTTTCGAAATACTACCATCATCTTTATTGATTTTAACTAAACCTTGAACCAATTCATCTCTTTGTCTTAAAGTTAAAAATGTTAAAGTTGCACCTTGTTGTCTCTTACCATGGATTCTAGCTCTAAAGACAACGTCTTTGTTATCGTCCTTGGTCTCATCTAAATCATGGAATTGAACACGTTTTTCAAATGTACGTTCATCGTCATTAGATTGAATTAATGGTAATTTACCATAATGAGAAGACGCAGTATCAGAAGCGGCAGCTTGCTGTTCACGTTCAATACGTTCCGCTTCCAACTGAGCAGCTCTTTCAGCTTTCTTCTTGGCTTTTTCTTGTTCTTTTAAGTATTTCTTCATGGCTTTCTTGGAAAGTGGTTGACCATCTTCACCAAGAATAACGGGTTGTTCAGCAGTGGCAGCAGCAGTGGCAGCGACTGGTTTACTTTGTTCTTCAGACATTGCCTAATAATATATACTCTCAAACAAACTTGTAACTTCAATCGAAATCACTTCACTTCACTTCGTTTCGTTTGACTTCAAATTAAATTAAAAACTGCAAAACTTTTCGAGTTTCTTTTGCAATTGAAAATTTTTTCTTTCTTGTTGCGACGTTTTTTTTTTGTTTGCGTTGCGAATTGCAAAAAACACGTGAAGAAAACTGTTTTGTTTCAATGAACAAACAACTTTGAAGGAATATCAGCTTTGAATTCCTAGATTGATTGATTGATTATAATATATAATATTATTGGATAGTGTGTGCTGCCCAAACATTTGCTGCTTATTATTTGGAGGACGCTTTTTAGATCATGTTCAAACAGTTATCCCAATTGAGTAAGAATTTGTCAGATGAATTACAGAAATCTTTGAGTGACGATTTTCTAAACGAGAGTAACGGTAATAATAATAATAATAATA
Source organism: Jamesozyma hellenica (assembly GCA_030571615.1). NCBI lineage: Eukaryota > Fungi > Ascomycota > Saccharomycetes > Saccharomycetales > Saccharomycetaceae > Jamesozyma > Jamesozyma hellenica. The sequence goes on along the minus strand of JAJLYD010000224.1, from coordinate 38,379 downwards.
ATAATAATAATAATACTAGCAGCAACATTTTAGAGACTTCTTTTAATGACGGTACCAAATTCACAGATTTGCCAAACGAAGTTCAATCAAGATTGAAAAAATTCGAAAAATATGAATTAAAATATCCACAATTGTTAAATGCTTATAAGAATGAGAAAAATAAAAATTTAAATCTTGAATTAATTAAAAAAATTTTGTTTGAAAATACTCCGATTTCTGATTTAAATGATATTCAAATTACTTTAACATCTTTTTTTCAAGATCTTAATAATAGAACAAATATTTTAAATAAAGAAATTCAAAGATTAAATGATGAAAATGGCACTTTGAAAAGTGAAAATGGCACTTTGAAAGATGAAAATGGAACTTTGAAAGATGAAAATGACAATTTGAAAAGTGAAAATGACAATTTGAAAGATGAAAATGACAATTTGAAAGATGAAAATGACAATTTGAAAAGTGACAGTTCAAAAGATGAAAGTTCTAATTCAGAAAGTAAAAATTCCAATTTAAAAGATGAAAGTTCTAATTCAGAAAGCAAAAATTCCAATTTAAAAGATGAAAGTTCTAATTCAGAAAGCAAAAATTCCAATTTAAAAGATGAAAGTTCTAATTTAGAAAGCAAAAATTCCAACTTAAAAAATAACGACTCAAAAGAAAATGAATTGACAAAAAGTGATAACGAAAATTGTAACAAAACTGAGAAATTATTAAATGAAATTAATGAATTTAAACTTATAATTACCAAAAATAATGAAATTATTAATGAAAAACAATTAAAAATTGATGAGTTACAAAATAAATTAAACATAACAAAAGATTTTAAAACAAAGAATAAGAAAAAGAAAAATAATAAAAAGAAAAATAATAATAATAATAATAATAATAATAATAATAATGATAATAATGATAATGATAATGATAATGATAGTAATCCCATCGATAATAATAAGAGTAATACTATCGATGATCAAAATTATAACGATTTATTACAAAATTTTAATTCTTTGAATGATAAACATAAATTATGTGAAAATTGGGAAAAAAATTTTAATGAATTAAAAATTAAATTTGATAATGAAATTATTTTAAAAGATAAAACAATTAAATTAAAAAATATTGAAATTGAAGAAACTAAAGATATGTTAAAAGAAATTGGTAATGAATTAGTAACAGCAAAAGATGAAATTAAAAATTTTGATAATAATAATAATAATTTAATTAAACAAAAAGAAAAAACAATAAATTATTTAGAAAATCAAGTTAAAGAATTTAATGAAAAAAATTTATCATTAAATGAAAAAATTAATAATTTAAATAATAATGAAATTAATAAATTAAATAATAAAATTAATTTATTAAAATTTGAAAATGAAAATTTAAATAATGAAATTAATAAAAAAAATATTTTAATTGAAAATTATTTAAAAGAAAATGGTACATTAACTGAAAAATTTAAAAATTTAAATAAAGATTATAATAATTTAAAAAATTTGAAAAATAATTCAAATGATCAAATTGATTTAATTAAAAGACAATGTGATGAATTAAATATTAAATTAAAAGAATCAAATAAAAAAATTATTTCTTTAAAAGATGAAATTAATGATTATATTATTATTATTCAAGATAAAGATAAAGATTTTGAAAATATTAAAAAAATTTTAACAAATTTACAAAATGATAATTTAAATGAAAAAATTTTTTATGAAAATAAAATTTTAATTATTAATAATGAAAAAATTGATTTACAAGATAAATTAAATTTACAAATTTCAAAACAAAATAATCAATTAATTTTTTTAAATAATGAAAATAATCAATTAAAGGATAAAATTAATGAATTAAAATTAAATGAAAAAAATTTAATTAATGATTTAGAAAAAATTAATCAAATTAATAATTCAATTAAACGTAAAGATTTAATTAATAATGAAACAAATAATGATTTTGAAAAAATTAATAAAAATTTAAAAAATTCTTTATTTAAATCAAATGAAAATTTAAAAATTTTACAATTATCAAACAATGAATTAATGAATTTAAATAATGATTTAAATAAAAAATTAGATAAATTAACTAAAAATTATAAAAATTTATCAAATCAATTAAATTCATTAAAAGAAACATCAAATAATAATAATAATAGTAATAATAATAATAATAATAATAGTAATAATAGTAATATTACAACCTCAAGTAGATCAAATTCAGTTAATTCAATTAATGATAATAATGAATTACAAAATGAAAAATTAGCTTACGTTAAAAATGTATTATTAGGTTTCCTTGAACATAAAGAACAAAGAAATCAATTATTACCCGTAATTTCAATGTTATTAAAGTTAGATAGTAATGATGAAAAAAGATTATTATTAGCTTTAAGATAATTAATAGATTTATAGTCATAATTATAAATTAAGTACGTGTGCTTTTTTTTTTTTTTTTTAATTTTGTTTTATTCAATTGAGATAGATATATATATATAGAGAAATATACATATATATATATATATAAATACTTAGTAAAAGTATTTTTTTTTATTATTAAAATGTTTTGTTTTGTTTTTTTGTTTTGTTTTTGTTTTTTGTTTTTTTTTAATTTGAAATAAATAAATTTATTATTACTATTATTATTCTAAAGTAGAATGTTCAAAAAATTTTCTTTCTCTCGAATATTCTTTTATATAATCAATACCACCAACGCAATCTGCAACTGATAATTGATCATCACCTAACATTTCTAAAACATTAATCGCAACATCAACAGTTCTATGTGCACCATCATGTTCTAAGATTAAACCTCTATTTTCAACTAATTTCCAGCGTGCAACATCATTATAAATATCCTCTTCAGTTCTTAATGGATCATTGGAAACTAATCTCCAATCAAACGTATCATGATCCCATAATACAGCTTGTAAACCAAATTGTCTAGTTATTGCTCTAACTCGATTATCAAGACCACCGTATGGTGGTCTAAACCATTTTGGTATATGATCACCTGTTGCATTCATTGCCCAAATTGACCATTCTATTTGAGCAATAATTTGTTCATTAGTTAAACTTGGTAAGTATGGATGTGACCATGTATGTGTACCAATTAAATGACCATCTTCAACGATTCTTTCATAAATTTCTGGATGATTTACTGTATTGATACCTAACGTGAAAAATGTAGCTTTATGTTCTAAATGATTTAACAATCTTTCAGTTGCTGGTGATGGACCATCATCAAATGTTTGTGATAATTTACGACATGTATGAATATCATCATGTTCAACACAACTATCACAATCAAAAGAACATGCTTCACGTGGATTAACATTACAAACACCTTGAGTATATCTTTCATAATCAGGAATCACATTGAAATTAATAAAATCCAACGGAATATAAGGAGGATCAAGACCTGGCCATTGTGTCATACCAGTAAAATCTGTCAACCATTCAGGAAATGGCGTTTGTTTAGTTTCATCACCAACAAAGGCAACACCACCGTTTCTAATATTTTTCGTTTCAACTCTTTTATCAGCCTTGACAAAAGAAGAAAAAATTAGTAACAATATTAAAAAGAATTTCATAATGATACTTGTAATTTGACAATTGTTTTTTAAACTAACTCGAGCTTCGATTCAAATTCTCTTAATTTTTCTGTTTAAGTAACCAAAAAAAAAAATAAAATCGTTTGCTGTTAAATATAATTGAGTGATTGATTTCTAATTCTTTATCAAAAGATACACATACATATATCTGTGTATGTGTATTTGTGAAAATGTTTTTGTTTTTTTATTTTTTATTTTTGAGAATTACTGACACAAAAAATTAAATTTCTCCAGTTGACATAGAAAGAAAAAAAAATAAAGTCAAGTTATGAAAGACAAATATTTGAAGAAAACAAAAACCATTAAATTTATTTCAATAAAATTTATAAAACATAATCATAATGTACATGGTTGATGGTTCCACCAGACATCGAGTTTCTTACCAAGTTTTCAAAAAAATGCTTATCCTTGACAAATTGGTACGCAGCTTCTTTATTCAATGGATCCTTTGGGTTAGGCTCCAGAAACAAAAACAGTAATCCAATAATCACAGATTGTAAATCCAATACTGGAGACCAGTCCTCTCTCAGTATATTTAAGCAGATTTTCCCATCGATATCGATGTTTGGATGATAGATTTTATTAAGACATAACACTTTTGGTGGATCTATAGGATAATTATCGTTGATTTGAAAACTAAATTCAAAATTCCCACCTTTGTAAATGCCTTCGTCTGGACTGACAATTATAGTCAACGATAAAAAGTCGTCCCCATCTGCCGGTAAACTTGTGGTTTTGATCTGGACAGTCGGAGGTAACTCCAGCGATTCGATATCCCTTGCAAGCCTTATCCTTGCTGGGGAGATATAATTCAAATCAGACCTTACCTCAGCAGATGAATGTTCTTGCTGCTTCTTCTTTTGAAGTTGGCGTAATTTAAGCTGCAAAGTTTTCATTGCGCAATCTCGCAATAGTAATAAAAGTCAGTAAATGGTGGTTCAACCCAAAACAAAACCTGAGATAATTCATCTCTAAAAGTAAACACAGTCAAATACGTACCATATCTTCCATAAACTTCTTGCTTCTGCTCATTTTCAATACAAAACAAACGACAATGTCAAACATTTGAGCCATTTATTTCAATATATTTCAATAAATTTCAAATTGTTTGCTGTAAAAATTCGGGTAAGGAAACGACGCCAAATTTTGCAATGCACAATCAACGATTTGTGATAAATAAAGTGTGTTGATTATACAAAACAAGCAGACTGTTCCTGCTTTTTAAATATAGAACAACAGATATTGTTGCTATCCATCGAAAGGCGTTGACTTGTTTGCCCATCATGCTTAGAAGAAACGGGAATGTTTTGTCTCTAAGGGCAAAAGCACTGGGGAAGTTTTCTCAAGTCTGTATGAATACATTGGCGACTAATCCCACCGAAGAAGACGGTTTGGAACTAATTACACGCACTTTACCCATTTCCTATTCTACCAATACTTCTATGATTTATACCATTCCATTGACATTAAATGAGTGGGAAATTCTGTTGGCAGTGTGTGGTACCGTTCCACAGACTTTTGAACAAGCTCATAAATTGCTAAATGAAGTTATTTCAATTTATTTCTTGGAATCCCCAAGACAAAGGGTTTCAGAGGTTTTACTAGCAAAATTTAGATTGAATGATATCAAGAACCCTAACGAAATTTTGACATTTCAATTCACTAAATTCTTGATTACTATTTCAAGTAGATACCCTGAATTAACTGACTCGTGTTTGAGTTTAATTGATCAATATTTGTCGCTGATCAATAAACTATTTACTTTGAAACAATCGAGTTTATTTTCCTTGTTGGGTTTCATGAACGCTTTTATTAACGATAATTCTTCACTGAAACTAATGGAATTTGTTTGGAAAAAATTATCTAAATTTTTCATTGAGGATGGTTTCATTCAACAAATTGAAGCTGTTCTAACATCAAATGTGTCCTTCACAAATGATGCCATTGTCCAGTATTTTGATGCTGACTATGAAATATGTGGCGCTTTATTCATTAATCTATTAACTAAACTACAATATTCAATTGCTTGTAGAATGTTGGACATTAAAAATGATTTTAATTCATTGACTAATTATATATTGCAACAGCAAAATGATTTTTTCAAGAATCAAAACTTATCTGAGGATGATATCATATCTAAAAAAAGTAATGAACCTTCATCAACTATAACTGACATTCTCAAAGACAAAAAAACTTTACTTACTGAACTCTGTACATTTTCAATTAAATATTGTTTTACCAGCGAAATTTCAAATGCTAATTTATCTACCCCTAGTAGAACCAAATTTATATTCGATAGTAAGGCATATTTTTTACAATTATTATGTTTAATTCCTTTTTTCAATAGTGAGAGCTCACCTTTATTTTTACAATTTGTTGAATTAACTGGATCTTTTATTAAGGAATATTTACTTTCCGATATGGTCACTTATTTGCTTGTGAAAACTATACTATCTGCTGGTTCATTATTAAATTTTTTTACAGACTCTTTGTCTGAAACTTTATTAAGAACCTTCCCATTTTTAATTAGTTTAGAACATAGAAATCTTGAAAATATTTTTGACCTGTCCAAGATTTTTACAATCGGTTTGCAACCACTGAATGAGGATTCCATTGTGAGCACCATTTATTCTATTAATAATTTATTGACTTCCGTTGATGATGGTATTGCCAATACAATTATTAGAGAACGTAGAATGACACAAAATTCTAGAAATTTATCATTTAATGATGAATTAAATAAAGGAATCACACTAGATGGATTTCCTGTAAAAAATAGTTTTGAAAACGCTGATTTAAATGCTTCAGTTCATAAAAAAGAGCATATTGAAAACAAAAAAGATAACTACAAGAGAAAATTATTGCAAAAGTGTGTTACTTCAACTACAACAATCGCTTCCAATTATAATAGTGAAACTATTACAGCTTTAACAATATCAATTTTAACTCAAAAAGTTGCAACTGTATCTTCGGAGTTATCTGAAATTATTTTAGGATCATTGGCTGACTTAGCACCACATACTAGCATCAATCAATTTTCATTATTATTAAAATTTATCAATTTGACAAATGAAATAGCTACTAAAAGTGAAAAAAAAGCTGGAGTAGACGCTGTTATTAAAGCAAAAATTAAATTATCTGAAAACTTTAATGCTATGAAAAATCCAACTGATGAAATATATAAATTGTACTTGATGTATTTATTAAATTCTATTGTTTCAAGTGGTGACGTGGAAAAATTAGAACATCATAGACCACACACAGAAATATCTCGTGTTGCTAGTCAAATTGTTTTAGATTTGAAACCTTTAGCTGCATTATTACCGAAACCAGGTCAAACACCAATTGTTTTAAATAAGGATGAAAATTTGACAAATATGTTCAGAAATGTTTGGTTTAATATGGTTGTTCATGGGTTTTACTATGAATCTGATCTTGTCAAAAATAACTATGATTCACTTTTAACTATTGCTTATAACAGTCCTCCATTAGCATCAGATTTTCCTGCTAATAATAAGGAAATGTCATTAGAAATGAACACAATTTTACGTCGTGGTTCTTCAAATTCAAATGTCAAACAACAAAAACAAGTAATTTCATCCTATCTGAGTACAAATGCAGTACAAACTAAAACAATTTCAAGTACAAAGATTATGTTTATTGCATCAACCGTACTCTTGGAAACTATCAGATGTGAGGCAGGTGATTGTTCAAAAATTCTTTTATACTTATCCGAACCATTTTTGGAATCAAGTTCAATTGATAATGCGATAAGCAGTATTGCTATTAAAATAATTAAAAAATATGTAACGTTGGCCGAAGCAGGTCCTCTAGAAATTTTTAACTCTAAATCGATGGCGCACCAATTAAACAACTTAATGTTATGCTTAGTAGACAAGAATTTGCTTCTACAAAATACTGCATTTCAATGTTGTAATATTTTTATAGAAGAAATGCCCGCTACATTATGTCATCACCATTCCCTTTTTACTTTGTTAGATTTGCTAACTGTTGTTTTTGAAAGTATCGTTGATTGCCAAACGAATAGATTTGAACCAAAATACGAATTTACTTTGAAACATTCCCAAACAAAAGTTTTACTTCCAGGTTCAAAATCTTGGCGTGAAGCGACGTTAAATATATTACATAAATCCGGTAAAGATTGGGTCAAGATGGTGCTGAACAAATCAAATCAAGATACAAAGATTTTGTTACAATCTTATGTTTCAGACATTGGTCAAGTCAATAGAATGGATGAAATTGAATATGGTGTCTCATTTGCAATTGATATGGCTGGATTGATTATATCGAACAATAGAGAATTATCTAGAATTAATTACCGTGGCCCAGAAAAACCAAATACAATTTCAACTTTTATTTCACAACACTCATGGAGATCTAAATTTTTAGTTGATACTGCAATTGTTTCTTCTACTGAGGATATATCTTATGAATTGAAAAAATTCATAAAAACAATTAGAACGAAATTAGAAATTGGTAGGCCTGTTTCAGTTAAAGAAGTTACTGACTTTTTGGATATGTCAGCTGCATTGTTAATTTTAGGAAATAATAAAGCTTCCTCATTGATTTATGATATTGTACATTTACCATTTGAAGTATTTACATCTCCTTCTTTGAAAATTGCAACAAACGTTTGGCTAACTATCATGAAGGAAAGGGAAGATTTAGCCCATATTTTGTTGGCTGAAGTTTGCTTTTGTTGGGAGCGTTCGATTGATGAAGGTTTAGGCTTGTATTCTCGTAAACATGATTTAGTTGAAGTAAATTATCAAAAAATGGAATATTCGCCATACGATAAGAAATCTATTGATAAACATGCACATACGGCTTCTCAATCCATGCAACCACACAGGCATGTTATAAGATTTTTTGCTTCGCATTTTGAGGGTACATTATTTGAAAGCCAGTCATTGTTAAATATGTTTACTAAGACAGTACTATATGGTCTTGAGAATTTGAAAAAAGCATCTTTGCATCCATTTTCTCGCATGATACGTAACGAATTACTGCTTTTTTCAATTACCGTATTAGATGCTAACTATAAACAAAAAAGTAAATATGTTTCTAGATTATGCGAAAATATAGTCGATGGGGGATTAACATGGTTTTATAGACTGGCTTCATGGCCCTTTGGATCTAATGAATTGAAAATTAAGGCAGATTTATCTATAATGCTCGATTTATATGCTAAAATTGAAGGAATGGCACCATTAATAAAAGTTTATTATGCAAAAGAACTGGATTTGTTTAGGTACTTTTTGGTTAGCGACATTCAACAGCTTGAAACGTGGTTGGCACCATTGAGCAAAATTCCCGGTGCTAATAGTAATGAATTACCTGTAAATTTGGTTTCGATTGCATTTAATAAACATCCTCAATTGGCTATAAATATTGTTAAAAGGTACTCGGAAGAGAAATATTTTCAACTATTAAAGGCATTAGTTAATGAAAATCCATTAGCCTGTGTAGGTGTTCCTGAGGCTTTAGAAAGTTTCCTAACTAGTTCTAATAAAGATTTGCATGCAATTGTTTATTGGGCCCCTGTTGATCCATTGAAATCTATTGATTTATTTTTACCTAAATGGAATGCAAATGAATTCATTTTACAATATAGTATTTTTTCTTTAGAATCGCATGATATCAACGTTACTTTTTTTTATGTTCCTCAAATTGTTCAATGCTTAAGATACGATCGTACAGGTTATGTTGAGAAATTGATTTTAGATACTGCAAATATTAGCGTATTATTTTCTCACCAAATCATTTGGAATATGTTGGCCAATTGCTACAAAGGTGATGAAGGTCTTATTGAAGATGAAATTAAACCCACATTAGATCGTGTTCGTAAGAGAATGGTATCTACATTTACCAAAAAAAATTATGAATTTTATCAACGTGAATTTGGTTTCTTCAATGAAGTTACTGGTATTTCAGGTAAACTAAAGCCTTATATCAAAAAAAGTAAAGCAGAGAAGAAGCTTAAGATTGACGAAGAAATGGCTAAAATAAAAGTTGAACCAGGTGTGTACTTGCCTTCAAATCCCGATGGTGTTGTTATTGACATTAACCGTAAAAGTGGTAAGCCGTTACAATCACATGCGAAGGCCCCGTTTATGGCAACATTTAAAATTAAAAAAGAGGTTGCTAATTTGGATACGGAAGAAAATATGAATATTGAAAAATGGCAAGCAGCCATCTTTAAAGTTGGTGATGATTGTAGACAAGATGTCTTAGCATTGCAATTAATATCTGTATTTAGAACTATTTGGTCAACTATTGGTTTAGATGTTTATGTTTTCCCATATAGAGTTACTGCGACTGCTCCTGGTTGTGGTGTTATTGATGTTTTGCCAAATTCCATATCTCGTGATATGTTAGGTCGTGAAGCTGTTAATGGGTTGTATGAATATTTCATTAGTAAATTTGGTCCAGAAAATACCATTGAATATCAAAATGCGAGAAATAATTTTATAAAATCTTTGGCCGGTTATAGTGTAATTTCTTATTTATTACAATTCAAGGATAGACATAATGGTAATATTATGTATGACGATCAAGGTCATTGCCTACATATTGATTTTGGTTTTATCTTTGATATAGTTCCGGGTGGTGTTAAATTTGAAGCAGTTCCATTTAAATTGACAAAAGAAATGGTTAAGGTAATGGGTGGCTCGAACGAAACGGCTGCATATCGTGATTTTGAAGAATTGTGTATTAAAGCTTATCTTTCTGCAAGACCATTTATGAATTTTATTATCCAATGTATTGAACCAATGATTGGTAGTGGTTTACCGTGTTTTAAAGGTTCTAAGACGATTAACAATTTGAAAAATAGATTTCAACCCCAAAGAACTGATCATGAAGCTGCATTATTCATGAAGTCATTGATTAAGAAAAGTTTTGAAAGTATATTTACTAAGGGTTATGATGAATTTCAAAGGTTAACGAATGGTATTCCTTATTGAGCTTTCTGACAATTTAATAAAAAAAATTTATATGGAATATAATTAAACGTTCAAAATAATGATTATTAAAAAATATTTATATATTTTTTTTAGTTCTGTAAGAGTTGAAAAGAAACTGGGTGACAATACTTGGTAGAAAAGTATTAAGTGGTATGGATACAGTTTTATATAATAAATTTAGAGTAGTTATGGTAATAAAATTAGTATATCTTTAGATATTGTTTAATATGGGGATGGTTTTACCCTGAGTTAAAATTACTGCAAGGCTTATAAACCATTAGAGTTATTATAGGCGCTGAAAAACTTTGTAAAAATCATATAAGCTTCAAAAACAAAAATATGATTCCTAGCGGGATCGAACCGCTGATCCCGGCGTTATTAGCACCGTGCCTTAACCAACTGGGCCAAGGAATCAATTTTTTACAATTTTGTAATTGTAGGGATTCCCAATCTCGGACTTGAAATCTATTAGCGAGCCGCTGAGCCCAAGTCCCACTAAGCCGAACCTTATCAATATTTATCTATATAGGGAGTATATAGATTGGACATGCGGGATGCATGACTCCGGGATTGGAGTATTACTGGATATGGTTGGAACTTACTGGAAAAGGTAACAAGGGGCAAATATGGGAGAAAGTTCACATGAGATTGATGGATTCAGGTCTAGAATCATCAGCTCATTCAATGATTCCAAAAAGTATAAAAGGCCATTGATTCTCACACTTTAGAAATATTTAGTTCGTTTTATTTATATTTCATATTTTATATTTAGCTATAAAAAGTCAGCGTTTTCTCACATTAAAAATTTTGTTTAATATAACTTATAAAATATCAAAAGACACATATAAAGAAATCAGATTTAAGGTACGACCGAAAAGCAATAAATTAGCTAAGTTTTATTAGAAATAAAATTTAGAGCACAATGATATATATTGAAGCGTTGTATGGTAAGAAGCTGAAGTTTACACAGGTTATTAAAGGTTCTTCCGGTGTTAGCATAACTTGTGAAATTATGGAAAATGTCCAAAGAGTCATTAAATCGATTGTTCATTGATTAGGATAGGAATTCCCAGTTACAAAGATGTTGTTTACAAATGTAATATTTCAATTGTGGAATTTTTAAAAGTATAAATACCAAATTACTATATGAATATCCTGAGTATTCATACTGTAAAAATATATATTCGGCTGTATTGGCAATAGTATGTTATGTTATGATAATAAAAATAATGTATTTATTTTGATGTGTGTACCGTGATTGGGAAAAATGGTCGTCTTTTTTTATTTGTTGAGCAAACAAAATATCACAGCAAGTGAATGGTGAAAATCTTTTCTTACAATAGTGCAACAGCATTGAAACATCTATTTCAATTGTTTTGTTAATTTGACTACAAAAAGCAATATATGTATATTATTTTATAAATTTTATTTAATATCATCATTACTTATTTTTAAAGAATTAAATACAAAATAACAGTACAAAAGCTTCAATCATTGCCAGAACTAACAAAACAAATGATCTGGGTATGAAACAAACGGCACATATTGAAGAACGTCTACGTGAGACTTATGGATTTGGGTCCATACCCATAAGGGCGTTTAACAGTTTCAAATAGTTTTAAAATACCATTCTTTTCTCTTATTTTGAAGTGTTCTAATCTATATTTTATATTTTATATTTTATGCTTAGCTATAAAAATTTAGTATTTTTTCAAAAAAAACATTTTTTAATTAGATTTAAACTAGTACACAATTTACAAAGTAAAACAAATAATGGATGAGATGGAAATCGCAAATAATAATATTGATAAAAGACTATATTATTACAGACAAATTAGATCAAAAAACTAATACTGTTGCTTTTCGTTATTTATTTAGATCGAGATTTTTCCTATTGGATCTCCTTATTAAACAAGTTTTGTTATACAATTTATTTAGATTTATTATAATTTTTTTTTTTTTATTGTTCTCTAGGTAAAGAGGTTTCAACTATCGTCCCAGTTTTTTTGCCAAGATATTTGGATGCTCAAATGGAGCATTCCATCGTATATTACAATGGACTGGTTTTAGCATGTCAACGTAAACATAAAGTGATTAAATAAATTATGCCAGTCTTTATATTTTCCAAATTACAGAATTATTTCGGATATTTCCTCCAAGTGCATAATTTATTTTAAAAAACATTTTATGACTCAAAACATAATTCTTTGGCTCCTTTTTGGTATGACTTTCTTGAATCTTTCCTTTGGCAGTTATTAACGTAGTATATATATATTTTTAACAGCTATTTAATCATATGTAATGGGCTGTTTCTAATAATTAGAAAGATAGACACCTTTTTTCTTGCTGATTATAATCTTAGATAATTTGTCTGGATCTTTTGAGTGGTCTTTCTTAATAATTCTAATTTACAAAATTTTTCATGTAATATCATTAGATGGTCCTTAATTCATACCAAATAACATTTATGTTCAAATTATTGTTATATATTACATATTCTATTATATATTATTAAGAAGAATGAATTGAAAAACTTGAAGATGTATGCCATTTTCATCCAAAATTTCTCATCCTTTCAAATATCCATTTTTTTCGTTTGAGTTTATTTAACTTTCATTTGAACGTGCCTTTTGTTTATGCTTGATTTATGTTAATGATGCTTAATTGGGTACTACCTATAACATTTTTAATATTACATTCAACTTGTTTAATTATTTTCGATTTTGAGACAAATTTAATCATTAATATAATAATTTTGATATTTTTTAGTAAATGTCTTTAATACATTATTCATCATATTAAAGCTCAAATAGTGCTGTTATTGTTGTTGTGATTTATTATTTTAACTTTTGTAGTTTACATAAATATTTCTAAACATATTTAGTAATTAAAGTCAAACATATCAAATAATGGGTTTAGCCAACGCCATTTTTTGATCATCTTTGATATAGAAGATTATTATATTAAAAGACAAACATTTTTATCATTATAAAGCAAATTAAATACTTTTTATCATTTTGTTTCGTTTTAATTTTTAAAATTCACTTACTTTGAAATATATTCAAGATGATATAAACCGAGTATATTTCTATAGGCAATTTAAAATACTAAATTGCAAGTTAATTTCCATTATTATTACAACGTTTGATGTTTTTATTTCTTATTTTATCTGGTGAACTACACAGATAAAAAAAAACAAAAGTTTATGTTAACAACATCTGAACAAGCAGTGTAGTGCTTTCTTTCCAAGAAAAAACAAACTTATGAATAAAAAAGTACACAGTAAATTAAAACTAAAAAAAAAAAGATTGAATATTATCTTTCAAAATTTTAATTAAAGAAAGTTTCGTTATGATTATTATAAATTTACGTTATTTATTTTTGTATAAATTTTCATTTTTTTTTTTTGTTATTATCTAATTTGGAATTTGACCTTTAAAGATAGTTTCAAAAGATTGTTGGAAATCCGCAATGATATCATCAATAAATTCTGTACCAACAGAAACACGAATTAAATCTTTAGTAACACCAGAAGCCAACTTAGCTTCTTCACTTAATTGTTGATGAGTGGTGAAGTATGGAGCAATCACTAAAGTCTTTGAATCACCGACGTTAGCTAAATTAGAAGCTAATTTTAAGTTATCGACGGCTTGAGCACCAGCTAATTTAAATGGATCTGTTTCATTTTCAGCGTTTGGTAAATCTTTAACACCAAATGATAAGACACCACCAAACCCATTAGTTAAATATTTTTTAGCATTTTCATGATGAGAATGGGATGGTAAACCTGGATAAGAGACCCAAGAGACGTAAGGGGATTGTTCTAACCATTTGGCTAATTTTAAAGCATTTTCACCATGTCTTTCACCTCTTAAGGATAAAGTTTCGACACCTTGTAATAATAAGAAAGAGGCAAAAGGACTTAATAAAGAACCTAAATCTCTTAATAATTCAGTTCTAACGTGAACAATATAAGCTAAATTACCATAAGCTTCATTATAAACTGTACCATGATAACCTTCAGCAGGTTTAGAAAATTGTGGGAATTTTTCTGGATAATCTTTCCATGGAAATTTACCAGAATCGACAATGATACCACCAATGGTTGTACCATGACCACCAATCCATTTAGTTGCAGAATGTGTGACGATATCTGCACCCCATTTAATTGGTTGACAAAAGAAACCACCAGCACCAAAAGTGTTATCGACAACAACAGGAATACCATGTTTATGAGAAATTTCAACGATTTTTTCAAAATCTGGAACGTTATACTTTGGATTACCAATACTTTCTAAGTAAACTGCTTTAGTTCTTTCATCAAATAATTTTTCAAAATCTTTTGGATCATCACCTTCGACAAATCTTGCTTCGATACCAAATCTTTTAAAAGCAACTTTAAATTGATTATAAGTACCACCGTAAAGGAAAGAAGTTGAAACGATGTTATCACCGCTATGAGCTAAACCTTGAATGGCTAAAGTTTGAGCAGCTTGACCAGATGCAACGGATAAAGCAGCTGCACCACCTTCTAAGGCAGCAATTCTATCTTCTAAGACCGCAGAAGTTGGGTTTTGGAAACGAGAATAAACGTAACCTGGAACTTCTAAACCAAATAATTGAGAACCATGTTTTGAGCTTTCAAAAACATAGGATGAAGTTGCATAAATTGGAACAGCTCTTGGTCTGTGAGCGTTATCACTTGGGTTTTCTTGACCTGCATGTAATTGAATAGTATCGAAATGAGATGGCATTTTTGTATGGTATTTGTTTTTGTTTTGTTATATCTTATCAATATATCTTATATAAAAATTTATGTAAACATACAATTAAGAAGGTAAACAAGAGACATAATTTTTGATAATTGAGATATTTCATGATCTTTATATACTAATTGAACAAGTGAGTGACATAGATGTGTGTGTGTGTGTGTGTGTTAGTCAGTCGTGACAACTGTGATGTGACGATTGCAAACGAAACAGAACGTACAAGACTAAGTAAGGTAAAAGACACGTTCATTACACACAGCATAATTGTGGTCTTTTGGTCTTTACAGGTGAAATTAACCATCCACCCATTTAATTTGTTCCCACAACACAATGAAAAAAAGACACTTCAACTGGAAAATGACAATTTTATTGATCAAATTCGCCCTTTTCAACTTTTTTCGCACCACACTTTTTATCAAATGTCACGTGAAACACACGGCGCACGTGACATTGCGCAGCTTGCAAAAAAGGTACTGAGAGCTATGGGATTCGAACCCACGCATCCGAAGATATCAGAATGTTTAGATTGATTTGAAACCTAAATCTGACGCCTTAAACCACTCGGCCAAACTCCCTGTAAAAAACAGTTTTTAAATTGTAAAAAACCTACCCGTTTTATAGCTAAATTAAAAATATAAAATATCAATAGGAATGCTTTAAAGCAAAGAAAATCAATGGCGTTTTACTAACTTTTAAAAACAATTAATTTTTTGATGGTTTGGGGACCAAAATTCAACAATAGCACGTAAACTTTCTTTAAAATTTACCCTTTATTTCCCATTCCAGTAGTTCTCAACCATATACGGTAATACCATAATACCAGAATCATAAATACTTTACGTTTGTACTACACACTTCCCATATAGATACATATTGGTATTGTTTGCTTTAGTGAAACTTCGGCTCGGAGGCTAAACAATAATAGGTTTTAAGTCCGAAATTTCTGATTTCAGCATTAAAAATTTTTAATTAAGAACTTATATTTATGAGCAGTACTGTGTCTTTCATACTTTGTTTGTTGTAATTTTATGTTGTCTATAGTTAATATATAATAGATGTGCTGGAACGGAAATAACGATGATGATACTATTTTATTACAAAATGTATTTTGAGAGTTCAAAATTTATATGTGGAATTGTTAGAAACAACAAGACTACTGTATTTTTAGGAAAGAGGAGATTAGAAAATAGGTGCATTATTTTTAAGTTGCATGGAAAGATTTTCACACCTTCGAAGAAATAATTTTGAAAAAATTGATAAATCACGATTCTAAATAGTCTAATAATTTTAGGTGTAAATATACTAGTAGAAAAAAAAAATAGGTTACTATTTTTAAACAAGCCTTTGAATATCATTTAAATTAATTTTAAATAATAACGGACTAAGGTCATCATCCAATAATAGCAATGCCCCTGAATTTAAATCTCATATAATTCAATTTTTTGCTAAGGTCCAAATAAAAATTTTGTAAATAAAATTTTATCCAAATATATATTCTGCGGTATTGGCAATTGTATATGTTGGGGATTTAAGGATTTATGTAAATCAATCATTGTTATATATTTCAAACTCATAATTGCACTGATTTTCTATTTTATACAAAGTTTATAAAACAATAAATAATTAAATATATATTTTTATCTTTTTTCTTTCTCGAGTCAACGTAACGTCGTCTCTGTCGTTCATGATGAAAAACTTTTCATTCGTAAGATATGACAAGTTTATAAAAACTGTTTGTTAAACAATGCTAAAAATATGATTTTACACAATCATTTTTCAACAGTATATTATGTTATGATAAGGAAAAGAATGTATCTATTTTGATGTGTGTAGCATGATTGGGAAAAATGGTCATCTTTTTTTATTCGTTGAGCAAACAAAATATCACAGCAAGTGAATGGTGAAAATCTTTTCTTACAATAGTGCAACTGCTGGAAATGTAACAAAGACTAAAGGTACTATTTTGTGACAGTATGTTATTAAGAGATATCAAGTTTATTATTTAGATGGGTCATAAATCACAACGATTACATTAAAACTGGAATTTATTTACCCGCGCAACATCGCAAATGTTACTAAAATGAAGGACGGAAAAACTCACTGCGATTCCGCGATGTCGAACAAACACAGACACAACAGAATGGACCGATAATCCTAAACGTGATACAACTAGTAGAAACACAAGTTTATATACTTTAATATTTATGTACATACTTGTTTCTTCCTGAAGAAGAGCAGGGCTTTGTATAGTTAAAGATCGACTGCTGAGGGTA
The DNA here is from genome assembly GCA_030571615.1 of Jamesozyma hellenica. Lineage (NCBI taxonomy): Eukaryota > Fungi > Ascomycota > Saccharomycetes > Saccharomycetales > Saccharomycetaceae > Jamesozyma > Jamesozyma hellenica. The sequence continues at coordinate 20,747 of JAJLYD010000224.1, read as the reverse complement.
TTTAACACACCTTCCGCAGAATTAGGATTCTCTATAAAACACAGGGTTGAATTGTTGCTTTTTGTGAGGTCGGTTCGTGCGCAAAGTAGCAAATAAATATAAGTAGAGTGGCAAATAGTATTAAAGAGATTATAAACTAATATCTATAAAATATATACCTCTAATTGTAATTAAACAATTCTTCGTTATGTTCTTGAGCTTGTCAAGAACTTTATAATATACAAGACGAATACAAACGCTGTTTATATTCGACATCCAGCTTAGTGAAAAATTTTCACTAAGAAGGTTACCCTCACGTAGTTATCACAGATGGATAAAATACGACATTGCTCTCTGAGGACTAAGAAAAATACTTCTTAATAGAAATGTCACTCTCTATAGACGCTGTTTCTACTATTGTTGGCCATTTAGAACAGCAACAGCATTGAAACATCTATTTCAATTGTTTTGTTAATTTGACTACAAAAAGCAATATATGTATATTATTTTATAAATTTTATTTAATATCATCGATACTTATTTTTAAAGAATTAAATACAAAATAACAATACAAAGGCTTCAATCATTGCCAGAACTAACGAAACAAATGAAATATGCCAGATTCGATATTTAAATTTATATTATGGTATTAAAAAAAAAAACATTTGGTAAATATTTTGAAAAACCAATTATCTAATCAAGTAAAATAAAATGACATTTTTTTTTGTTTTTTTTTTTATAAATTCGAATTTAATTTTGCCAAAATGATTAATATTATCATTAATTGAATTAAAATAATTGTAGCAACTCCAATAACACAAATATAAAAGTTAATTGCCCAACAAAAAAGAAGAGGCACAAACCCTTTCATTACTTTCATAAACGCATCTTGAATATATTTTTCATCTTCTGCTTGTCCAGCAGGTAAAAATTCTTTCAAATCTTCATCACTTAATTTTGATTGTGAATTTAATGGTTCAATATTTTTTGACACGACCTTAATAATATCTCTGACAGAGATTTTCATTAATGAAAATTTCTGTTTAGCCCAATTTTCAAGCTGTTCATTTGATAATTCAAAAACTAAGTTTTTTGTTTGATTATAAGCTTGTAAACAATTGTTTATACAATTTAATGCAAAAGTTTGATTTTTGATATCCTGTTCATTTTCATAAACCTTTAATTGATATTTTATATATTTTTTAGCAAAACTTGTCACTCCCAAATGAATTTTTTCTTTAAAATTAAACCGGTCATTTTTTTTCAATAAGTTTAATTTATTATTTATGTTATCAATTAAAATTTTATGCTCATTTGATCTTGGTGTCAGTTTTTCCAAATTAGGAAAATCATAGTTTTCCAATTTTGGTGCCAGTACTAAAAGGTTCAAAAATTCTTTTTTAAAATTTTCGGTGTTCAAGTTTTGATAAGTAAATGTTTCGTTTAAATTTTCAAGCTTAGCTGAATTTACCAAATTTATTAATGATAAAATTGAAATGGAAAATGAAATAAAAATTGTAAATGGTTTCATGATCTTTTATCAATAAATTTAACTTTTAAAATTTTTTTACTACATGACCATAAAGTTAAAAAATAATGATAATAGTAATAGTAGTAATGATGAGCGGTGCATTGTTCTTTTATATAATTTATTTATTTTTTTATCCATTACCTTTTTTTTGCTTTTGCAATGTAAAATTATTTTACGTATAATGGTATGTTTTTGAAAAAATTCAGAGAGCTGCGTCCGATGCACAAAAAGACAAAATTACATTCAACGACAGAAATTGAAAGAGCAAAGTGACAAAATAACCATGTTGTTGTTGTTGTTGTTTTGGGCAGTGTATCTTTCAATGAAAAAAGACCAGATGATACATGCATATTTTCAACCAAACATTGACAAAGTCAAGGTTGGAATATACGTGCTAAAAAGATTGTGCTTGTACCCATTGGTTTCCTAAAAAAACCATTTAAATAGCGGTATATATAAATTGCATTCAAGAATACAGCAATTCTCCGATCCTCTTGCCTTCAATGACAGGTTTGTAATTGCATGACAGATGGTCTTTTTCAAAGTATGCAAAAATATATTTAATATTATTTTCATTCTTGTTAATTTTTTCTTTTTTCTCGGCATTGCAAAACACGCGAGAAAAACAAACCATTTCCGTTAACAAAAACTGTTTTTTATTGCAAGTATCATTATAGTAATTTCAAAAAATGTATACACACAGGTAGTGTGTAGATAAGGACACCAAATCATAGATTATGTACTTACCATTGAAAAACAGGGCATCCACATATTCAAAGATCACATTAAAACATACCATACCATGTTAAAAACTACGATGTATTTACTGTATATAATTACGCTTTAGGTGGGTAGAATCATTATTATTTGCTGATGACAACGCTTTTGTACAAATCTTGCCTATTTTGAATAATACTTTGAAGCAACTTAAACAAATTAATGGAAGAACTTCTATACATTTTTAGAGATTACCAATCGTCTCTGTGTTGAAATAAAATAGATAATTTACTAATTAAATTACCATTATGTGTCCTTTGAAAGTTATTTGGATCTCATTCTTCTATAATATAAAAAAATATGAAAATTTATATAATCTCGTTCGGCTTTCTGGAAAACATTGATTGTCATAGTAATATATGATATATATATATATTTTCCAACACGATCTGATTTTTTGAATAATATAATCTCTTATTATATTATTCAGAAGATCGGATCGAAAACTAATTAATTGTTGTTTTTTTTTATATTTAAGATACAAATTTATATAAAATATTTATGAAGGAATTCTTCAAATTATTATCCAGAATATTGATATAATAACCTCGTATTTATACTTTTCAGAATTTCACAACTAACACATTACAATTGTAAACATCATCATTTTAACTTGGATTTCTTATTCTGCAAATAAACTAGTTACACCAAAACTGTGTAAACCTTTTCTCAAACTGTGTAACTGCTTGAGTTTTGACGTATGACCTTTAAAGTTATATCATTGTATTTCATTTTTAATTCTTAATAAAAATAGATTAATTTCTATCTTTTCGGGCATACCTTGGAGTATATTTTCTTGTCCAAGTTTGTGTCATCTTATTCTATTTGGTTTACAACATCAACACAAGTAATTAAGCTTGCATGGCGTAATGGCAACGCGTCTGACTTCTAATCAGAAGATTCTGGGTTCGACCCCCAGTGTGAGTGCTTTGTTTCTTTTTTCCAAATATGAATTTTTAACATTTTGAAGTTTTTGCATCGATGAGTTTTTAAAATATTCTTAAAATTTCATAAAACTTTAATCATTTATTTATATTAAAAGATAACTTCTCTAATGGTATAAAGAAGTTAAACATTTTTTTAAAAGTAATGTCTTTACAAAATGCATTTGATCAAAAAAAAAATTCAATTTTAAACGAAATTAATTCCGATGAACTTGATTTATCTCCAAAAGGAACAATTGATGAATTATGTTTACCAATTATTAAACTTATAAATTCACATAATGATATGGTTACAACGTCATCATGCTCTGGTAGAATTAGTGTATTTGTTGAAGGTACGAAAAATTATCATGATGTTATTAAAGTTGGTGGGAAAGGTCAAGGTGGTAAATGGCTTTACGTTTCTCATGATAGTGATAAAGTTACTAATTGGATCGATAAACTTAAAGAGAAAAATTTAGATGATAATTTAAAATTTATTACCGATAAAATATATGATAATACTAATGTTGAACTTAATGGATCTATTAGATATTTATTGTATAAATATGAACCATTTATTTTACATGTTAAATGTAGAGATTTTATAACTGCTTCGAAATTATATAATGTAGCAATGTCATGTGGTTTTAGAGAAAGTGGTATTGGTTCAAATAATATAGTTGCGATAAGAATTAACATTAAATTGGATGTACCACTTGGTTATCTTGATGAAGCTTCTAATGAATTACGATTATTTATTTCATTACATTACATTAAATTACTTGATAATTTAACATTAACAAAATTTGAAGATAATTCAAGAAAGATGGAAGAATTATATAACAAAATTGAAAATGAAATAATAAATTTAAAAGGTTTTGATAAACTAAAAATTAATGAAAATAAAGAAACAAAAGAAGAAAGAAGAAAAAGAAAAATTAGAGAAGGCCATGAAAGGCAACTTCAAATACAACAAGCTAAAATGAAACAAGATAAATAATTAAATCAAAATGATTTTATTTATTAGTTTATATTATTATAAAAAAAATTGTTTGTTTATTTATTTTATTTATAATTTCTTTTTTTTTTTTGTTTTTTTTGTTTTTTTTTTTTTTTTTCTTAAATAAAAGACAATAATAAATGCTGTTATATATAATTTAAATTTATTAAAGAATCAAATCGAAACATTTTATTAAAATTAATCATCATCATCTGCAGACATCAAAGCATCAAATCTATTAGCAATGACTGGACGAAATTGAAGTTTCTCATTTTGAGAATTACGTCTTTGCTTATTGTATCTATTTGAAGTTGATCTTGCAGGAGTAAAACTATCTTTTGAATGTTCTCTTCTATAGTTTCCATTTTTGTTATTATTATTATTATTATTATTATTATTATTATTATAAGTATGTGAATTTTTATAATTTCTTGAATTATTAAATTTATCATAATAATTTAATTTTTTATTACCATTAGTTGCATTAGAATATGAATTATTTCCATTTATTCTTTTAGATGAAACTCTTGAATTAATTTTTAATTGTCTAGCTTTTTCATCTTCTTCATGAATTTGTTGAATAGTCTTTGGACCTGAATTTTTTTTTTCACTATTCCAATTTTTTACTTCTCTTAATTCTTTAATATCCATTAACTTAAATTTAATTCTATTTGAAATTTTACCTTCTTCAATAATATTAGTAATTAAATTGAATAAACTATCTAGTAATACTGAACCTTCTAAAATACCTTTACCTGCACTAAATGAATCAGTTTCAAATTGTTCACCTACAGTATTTAATAATTCAACTACAGATTCTAAAACTTCATCTGATGGATTATCATTTAAATCTTTCATTAATCTACGAAAACATTCAAACATCATTTTACCTGTTAATAAGTTTAAACGATATAAGAAACCAATTAAACGTACTAAACCTAAACCTCTTCTTTTGGCTTTTGCAGCTTGGTAATATTCATCAGACATCATTTCTGGTTCTAAAGTTGAACCATCTTCATTTGTTGGTAATTTATCAATCCAACCTTTTTCAAATTCTGTATGACATCTAACAACTAAATAATGTAAAACTAATTTTGGACCAGTTTTATTTGGATTATTTTCATCAATAATATCTTCATTTAATTCTTTAACTATTTTACCACATAATTGAGCGTACATTGATGACCAATATGGTTCATCGGTAGCTTTTAAAAAGATTTGTTCAATAACATTCGTTAATGTTTCACCATTAATTTCCCATTTAGATTGATTTGCAATTGAAATTATATCAAGAGAAATTGTATCAAATTTTTCTAAAGTTAATTTATTTAATAAAGATTTCATCTTTCTTTGAACATCATCTTTATTTAATAATTCTGTAATACCATCTGGAGCTAATTTTTTTTCAGTTTTTTTAGCTCTTGATTTTGGAATCCATCTATTTGCACTTGGGACAAGTGGAGCCACTTCAATTTTTGGTTTTGTTTCTTCAGGTTTAATATTATTATTATTATTATTATTATTATATGAAGTTCTTTCACGATCTTTTCTTGAGATATATCCATTGTTAATATTTCTATTTGATTTTCTATCATCAAATCTTTTAGATTGTCTCTTAGAATTATTTCTTGAATTATTTGTATATCTGTTTTCAATATTTCTTAATGATGGATTTCTCATATTATCCATTTGTACATTATTATATTTATAAGTATCCCTTGATCTTGAAAATTTATTTCCTTGATTACCCATACCAGATGGTATAACAATTTTTGATTTAGTTGTTTTAATCCATTCATCATCTGCTTTAACTTTGAAATTATCTTTAAATTGTAAAAGAAAAGCTGGACCATAAGTATATTTAATGTTATTTCTTTTATATTTTACATCAGGTGATTGAACAGATTCAGGATATTTAAATTCATAGATATCATCAATTGGTTTAACATTCTTTAATTTTTTTAATAATTCTGTACAAGTTATTTCAGAATTATTTTCGATATTAGATTTAATTAAATTATCATCTTTATTAATTTGAGTTGAAGTATCAACCTTTTCATTTTCATTTATATTTATATTTTTAATTTGAGTTAAAGTATCAACCTTTTCATTTTCATTTACATTTACATTTACATTTACATTTACATTTTCAGTCTTCAAATCACTATTATTATTATTATTAGTAGTAGTAGTAGTAATAGTAGTAATATCATTCTGTAAGTCAATTTTATTTTTTTCTTTATTTTGAATTTCATTAGTTGGTTGAGTTTTTTGTTTAGAAATATTTTTTGCATCTCTTTCTAATTTACGTAATCTTACTTGTTCTAAAAATAATCTTTTATTTTTTTCTGCATTTGATTCTTTTTTTTCTAAATTATTATTATTTAAATTTTCTTTTTCTTGTGGACTAATCGATGGTGATAATGGTTGTAGTGTTGGGGATGATGATAATGATTTCGAAGATAAATTGGGTTCCGGAGAATTAGAATTACTTTTTGATTTAATATTAATATTTCTATTAGTTAAAGACTTTTTAGTTTTCTTCGATGAAGATTTTTTAGTTTTATTTGTATGAATATCATCTAAATTTAGTAATTCACCGGTCTTAGTAGTAATTTGAATCTTTTTTGCCGGTTGAGTTTTTTTCATTTCTTTATTTTTTATTTTATCTTCATTACAGTGTGACATATCAACTGGAAATACCGAGTTCATATTATTAATTGGAGACTGCATATAATAATAATGTGGATAATTTTGAGGTAAATAAAAATTTGGCCAGTTCATGACAGAATCATTTGTATTAAAACCCATTGGAACTTTGTTGCCTCCTCTATAGTTACCGTTACCGTTACCATTATAAAAACTTCCATTATTATAATTATTATTGTAATATTTCTTTTGATTATTACCATACCTTGTATTGTTATTATTATAATTTTGATAATATTGTCCATTTTTATTGTAAGATGATCTATTTGGTGAATTACCAGTACCTTTATTTTGGTAAGTATAATTATTTTGACGATTAGGATACGAATAGGATGTATCGTAACTACTATTAATTTCAAAACTATTTAAATTTGAATAACCATCGTTAGAAGTTGAATTATCATTATGAGCTGAAGCTTTTATATTTTGAACAGGTGTTGTTTCATTAGGCGCCTTCTTCAAGGCCTTAGGTGAAACTATCCCTTCTGTCATTGATACAAATAATTTCCTTCTTTTGTAAAGTTTATATATATATATATTATATTTTTTTTTTTTTTTTTTTTTTTTTTTTTTTTTTTTTTTTTTTTTTTTTTTTTTTTTTTTTTTTTTTTTTTTTTTTTTTGGTTTTTTTTTTTAGTTTTTTTTTATTTATTTAATGACAATTGAACAGTAGTGACTATAATGTTCTTTATAAACAGGAATAACAATAGAGTTTTTTCTCTTGTATGCAGTGAAATTTCTTTCAAAGTTTGCGTATTGCAGCTGGTTTTTTTTTTTAATTTTTTTTTGAGAAGTTAATAATACACTAAACGCTCACCCACTTCAGAATGAAACTATGATAATTCTAAATGTATATTCAATATGAAATCAAGTAAGCTATTGGAAACTTGGCGTGTCTTGTATTGTGGTTGTGTTTATATTTCAGTTTAGTGTGTTCCCTAATTTCGGTGACTTGCCGAATAAATAAATGTCAAACACAAGAAATCGTTTGTTCTTTGGTGCACAAAACAAAGCCAAAAACAAAAACAAAGCCAAAATAACAGCACAAACAGAGCAACTCTGACGGCTGGACTGGACTGGTCTGGACTGGTCTGTTTTGGTTTGCTTTGTCAAGATGCACATTTAAATGGACAAATTGCACACACAGCTTATTTTGCGACGTGTATTCTCCCGTTTGTACTGCAGCGTCTTTCGTTTTGCGACATGCAGCCCCTCCCGATCGTTGCCAGTGACACAAGCTGCCACGACACAAAACTAAAGTAGTTGCCAATGCATTTATTGTGTTTGTATTGATGTTAACTTATATATATATATATATATATGCGTATGAGCACGTGTGTCACAACGCTGTGTGTTTTTTTCCTTCTTACTTAAATAGTTTGGCCTCAGAAATGGCAGTTTCTTGGTTCTTGTTCATTACTTTACCGACAGCTAGTTCGAAATCTTCTTGGGTGACATGTATTCTCCTTTCCCTTAAGGCATACATACCAGCTTCTGTACATACACCTTTAACGTCTGCACCTGAACAACCGTTCATCTTTTCTGCAATCTTTCTCAAGTTGATACCACGTGTTAGGTTCATCTTTCTTGAATGAATTCTCAAGATTTCAGTTCTAGCTGCGACTGTTGGTGGAGGAAACTCGATCTTTCTATCTATTCTACCTGGTCTTAGTAATGCAGGGTCTAAAATATCTAATCTATTTGTGGCCATAATAATTTTAATATTTTTCGAAGTTTCAAACCCATCCAATTGATTCAATAATTCTAACATGGTTCTTTGTACTTCTGAATCACCTCCACCAGAACCTCCTTCGACACGACTGGAACCAATGGAATCAATTTCATCCATAAAGATGATAGATGGTGCATGTTCTCTTGCCATAACAAATAATTCACGAACCATACGAGAACCTTCACCAATATATTTTTGAACTAATTCTGCACCACTCACTCTAATGAATTTACAATCAGTATGGTGTGCTACAGCTCTAGCTAATAATGTCTTACCTGTACCTGGAGGTCCGTATAAAATAACACCTTTTGGTTGAGCAATACCTAAACTTTCAAAAAGTTCAGGATGTTTTACTGGTAATTCAATAACTTCTTTGATTTCTTTAATTTGTTTTGTTAAACCACCAACCATATCGTATGTGGAATCTGGGACTTTTTCAACCATCATTAATGAGACTAACGGATCAGCTTTATTTTCAAGTACTTTATGTAACATATACGAGTCGCTCTTTAAACAAACTCTTTGAGATATTTTTAAATCTTTAACATTGATATCCTTGGCTACATCAACTATATATTTACCTTCAGGTTGAACTTTGACTAGAACTTTCTTATCGGATACAACTTTAATAACTTCACCGACATACGAACCAGGCTCTTGTAAAAGACGTAATTCATCTTTAATAAAACGAACTCTTTCATTCAATGCATTTCTTTGTGCTTCTAATCTTCTTAAATTATCAGTCTTGGCACGAATCTTTAGTTCTGTTTCTTGAATTTTTTGCTCGAAATATGGTTTAATACCACTTTCATGTCTATGTGGGGCAAGTGTTGCAGCAGCAGCAGCGGACATAAGTAGAATAATAAATATATATCGAAATTTAAGAATAAAAACAAACAAACAAACAAAAAACGGTTTCTCAAAGCTAATCTATTTATTCCAATAGGTTTATGTTGATATACAGTATCTTGTTCCCTTTTGTTTTTGATGTTTCCATCTATTTCACTTAATTTTGCCACTCAGTTTTACAATTTCTTTCTTTATTTTCTCGAAGTTTGTAAAATTGAATTTTCTTATTCAAGGAAAATACCCGGACAAACAACGACTGTTTCAAAATTTTAACGTGGAAGTGTGATGAAAACGTTTGAGTTTGAAGAACGATATTAGAAATGGGTTCTCTTGTCTTATGAATGAGTGAGTGCTGGAAGGATAGGCTACTGGGAGATGTTGCAGAAAACTATTTTTGTTACGTGTGGAGCTACCGTGCCATTTCCGGCTTTAATTGACTGTGTACTAGATCCTGACTTTATATCCGCTTCGCTGAAACATGGCTACAATCGGTTAGTTATTCAAATGGGTAAAGGATTCAAGCAAGAGTTTTTGAAGAAGAGAACTAACGACGTCACGGGGCCAGAGTCTTGCTCATTAACTACAAAAGAGTTGGGTTGTGATACTATTGCTGGTCATTGGTTCACAAATGATGGTTTGTTTGAAATTATAGGTATTGAGTACTCAAGTAATATACAAAAACTTATCAAGAATTTTTCTGACTTAGTTATATCCCATGCGGGAACAGGTTCCATATTAGACTCTTTACGGTTGAATAAACCTTTAATTGTTGTTATTAATGATAAATTAATGGATAATCATCAAGAACAAATTGCAGATAAATTTGAAAAATTAGGATTTGTATGGTCTTGTAAATCAATCGTAGCTGAACTAATACACTGCCAACAGAAATCTTTTTCGAGCAAGTTAAACAACTTTGAACAAGCTTACAATAAATCATTTGAAAATTTGTTGATTAATTTATCGAATTCGTAATATAAAAATGTAACACCACATACATAACATTCATAAAGGTTGCAACTCTACATAACATTAATAAAAATTTAACACCACCTACATAGCAATCATAAACCATATAACAAAAAAAAAAAATATGAAGAAGAAAAGGAACAATAACGACCACGGTGACCTTTCGACCACAAGGATTCAGTTATTATAAATTGAGTAAAAATGCAAAAATAAATGATTTTGCCCAGGATCGAACTGGGGACGTTCTGCGTGTTAAGCAGATGCCATAACCGACTAGACCACAAAACCAATTATTTATATTTTTAATATTATATTAAAGCTATCTAACCTTGCTCTAATTTATCCAATTTACAACCCGATCCAATCTTAAATATGATATTTCTAATGTAGTTCTTAAATAGCTTAATTAGTTCATTATTTAACAAGTATATAAATTATGTACTGGCTTACGTGTGCTGTTATTATATACAATTGTATTTAATCACTTTCGTATTTCAGCCCTAACTTTGTCACTCAGGGTTTATAAATATATATGTGATGTTATATCTACTAATTATACCACAGTTATTGTTGTACAGTATTTTACCAAAACATTTGGAAACGGAAGGTCGAACGAACCTTTAATGTTTTTTACAAATTTTAAACCTAATTTTATACATTATTCTTATTCAGATTGCTTAGTAGCAGAGGAAGCTCTTTGCTTCATATAATTATTTATTGTTTTATTAATAAAAGACATCATTTTAGCAAACTAAAAGATACTGATATGTTTATACGTTGTTCGTATATATTTATTTTTTCTCTTGCACATATAAAAAATATAAAGTAATAAAATATATAATATAAATATTGTGGTGAAAGGTAGCAATAACAGAATAATAAAAACTATGTGTATTGTCCCGCTATTTATACTTTTTTAAACATGGAAAATAAGTCAAGAACGTGTTATAGCGGGCTCATTGATTATAACCGTTTAGGTCGAATATTACCATGAGTTCTTATTACTACATTAGAAATTGCACCTCCCATTTGGCAAAAAGGCCGTTATAGAGGTTACATCTAACAATTACCGTAGTAATAAATTCTGACAATTCTAATATTCATTGTTGTTGGTTTATTTTTTCGGATCTTTGTCTTTTTCTTTTTTGATGTTTTATTTTTCTGGTTCATATCAGTTTCCAACCACTAGGGTACGTTAAGAGAAACCACAATGTCTCTAATATTTTACCCTTGACTCGACCAAAATAGTCGATATTTTTCCAGAATGGTATAACTAAACTTTTCTCACCTTTCATAAGATTTGTGTTTATTGTGTAATTATTTTTGATATTTCTATTTTTACTTTTTTTTTTCCTTTTTTTTATTTAATCAATTCCATGTTATAATAGTATCTTTATTTTAAGAAAAAAAATATGTGTTGCAGGTTATCAATTCAACGTAACAATTTAAAAACGTTTGGTGTATGTGTTACATTTATTTAATGTATTAAACTGCACTGTTGTTTTCTTTTTCGATGATGGAATATGTTAATTATAACAAAAAGGTAAGAGTGTTATTTAAATATAGATGTATATAGTGGGATTACTTGAAAGAAAAATAATTAAGGTTGAACAAGCTTGAAACAAAAAAAAATAAAATTTTCCATTAAATTAAATAAACTTTTTTATACATTTTAATTGTTTACTTTTTTTATCTTTTTTTTTTTCAAAATTGTAGTGAAATTAAAACAAATTTTCCAAAGTATTAATTATCGGTACACTATGATGTATATAAAAATTCTTTGTAAACGTCAATTCACGAAAAATTTGAACTAATTTCTTCTTGCTTGGAAATAAACATTTTCAGAGCCATAAACTCTTTATTAAGTAGTATTCAATATTTCATTATCTCAATGGAATAAATGATAATTAACTATTTATTTAAATTTTAAGTAAATTGTTGTTTCTCAGACACACTCATCCGGACACCACAGCCCACTGTTCAATTTTGTTTTTGTTTTTGTTTTTTTTTTCTTTTTTTCTGTTTTCATCTCATCGGAAAAAGGAAACCGTGAAAATTTTCACTTTGTCTTTAATTTGCAATTGTAAGTGCTTCAATTTTGTATATATTACTTGGTCTTAAACTTGTACATTAAAACTCCTTGTTATTTGTCGTTACTTATTCTTATTCATTTTTCTTTAAATTATTTTTAAAAGAACAAAGATTTATTTTCCATATAATATAAACAAGAAACAAAATGGCTAAATCTACTTCTAAGAAAGAATCCAAGGTTTCCAAGAAACAAGTTGAAGAAAAAGCTGCTGCTGTTTCAGCTTCTGAATCTTCTTCTGAAGAATCTTCATCCTCATCCTCATCTTCTGAATCCTCATCTTCTTCTGAATCCGATTCTGAATCTGATTCTTCTTCATCCTCTGATTCTGAATCTGAATCCGAAGAAGAAGAAAAGAAAGAAGAAAAGAAGGAAGAATCATCCTCTGATTCTGAATCTTCTTCTGATTCTGATTCTGATTCCTCTGATTCTGAATCTGAATCTGAATCTGAAAAAGAAGAAAAGAAGGAAGAAAAGAAAGAAGAATCCTCTTCTTCTGATTCTGAATCTTCTTCTTCTGATTCTGAATCTTCTTCTTCCGATGAAGAATCTTCTTCTTCCGAAGAAACCAATGATAAGAAACGTAAAAACGAATCATCTGAATCTGAAGAACAAGATGAAGAAAAATCATCTGAATCTGAATCTGAAAATAAAAAGCAAAAGACTGAAAATGAACCAGCTACTATTTTTGTTGGTAGATTATCTTGGTCCATTGATGATGAATGGTTAAAGAATGAATTTGAACATATTGGTGGTGTTATTAGTGCTAGAGTCATTACCGAAAGAGGTTCTGACAGATCTAGAGGTTACGGTTACGTTGATTTTGAAGATAAATCATTTGCTGAAAAAGCCATTAAAGAAATGCAAGGTAAGGAAATTGATGGTAGACCAATCAATGTTGATATGTCTACTAGTAAACCAGCTGGTAACAACGGTGCTGATCGTGCTAAAAAATTTGGTGATGTTGAAAGTGAACCATCTGATACTCTTTTCTTAGGTAACTTATCTTTCAACGCTGATAGAGATACCTTATATGAATTATTTGGTAAATATGGTGAAATCATTTCTGTTCGTATTCCAACACATCCAGATACCGAACAACCAAAGGGTTTTGGTTACGTTCAATATACCAACATGGAAGATGCTAAGAAAGCTTTAGAAGCGTTACAAGGTGAATACATTGACAACAGACCAGTCAGATTAGACTACTCTACTCCAAAACCACAAAACGACCGTGGTGGTTTCGGTGGCCGTGGTGGCCGTGGTGGTTCTAGAGGTGGTTCCAGAGGTGGTTCCAGAGGTGGTTCCAGAGGTGGTTTCGGTGGCCGTGGTGGTTCCAGAGGTGGTTTCAGATCCTCTGGTTCCGGTGCTAACAATGCTCCATTAGGCAGAGCCAGAAACACCGCTGAATTTGCCGGTAACAAGAAAACCTTCGACTAGATTTTTTTTCCATCCGCAGATAAATAAATTAGTATTAGTAACATTTTTATAATTGTATATTAGCCATTAAAAATTAAAATCTATTATCACGTTAGACAAGCATGCGAAAATTTTTTTTCCGAGTGAGCAACCCATAACAGCAAAAGATAAACAAAACCAAAAACTGTGAAAACATGGAAATTGGCATTTGCATTGGGCATTTGCATTTGCATTTGCATTGGCATTGGCATTGGCATTGGCATTGGCAGCCGTCGTGTTGTTTCTTTTGATGTTACATTTACAGCCATAGACAACGTTGGATCTGCACCGTTTCTGCTTGCCAAGATAAATTTTTGTAGAGTCTTGGCTTGGCTTCGTTTGCTTCTGTTTACTACGTTCATGTTCGATTTACCGTGAACTTGGTAAATGAAGTTCAACTAACATATTCGAAACAGGACCAGACGAAAGCAAGAAAACAAAACCCGACGAACAGATTCTTGTCAGCATTCTGCCACTTTCTTGTTGTATTAAAAAGAGCGTAGCCAATTTCAATACAGTTAGCTATATATGTGTTTCTAACGAACAAGGAATCGACCAATCAACCACACGGCAGGACAATATACAATATACCCTTATTACTACGAGATTGATCCCATTAGGTCGCCATAACAATGGCCTTTCTTAATTTCATAAAAAGAGACAATAAATCGAAATCCGATACTCAATCGTTGAAAGATTTTGCTCAACCCGTATCTAAATCTAAATCTAAATCTAAATCTAAACCCATTTTACAATTGAAATCAAGCAGTTTATCGTTTCATCATTCAAATTCGCACACACATAATATCCTATCGACAAGCGTAGTCAAACAATTTCATATCAATATAGATGATCCACTCAGACTATGGAAACCTAACGAACGCATTGCAGGTGAAACCATTTTAGAATTGAAAAAAGATGTAACAAACGTTGCAATAAGGTTATCTTTGGTTAGTGAAATAAAAGTTAAAATAAGGACAAGCGGTAGACCTACCCCAATAAAGACTACAAAGGCAGAAACTTTACTGGAAAAATCGACATTTCTTTACGGTTTCGATATAAATAATAATGAAATAGAATCAAAAATTGATATCGGTAGCATAAATACAGAATCATCATCACAAAACAAATTAAAAAAAAGCTTTGCTAATAATACTGCCATCAACAACGATTTTGGAAACGAATCCGCTATAACTAATGGACTATCAAAAGGAACACATAAGTTCCCATTTCAAATAAAAATACCAAGTAGTAAAAATAAAAAATTATTTAGTAGTTTATCATTTGAAAAAGGTTCTATAAATTATTATCTGCGGTGTACGTTAGAAGAAATAGGCATAAATCAATCAGTTAAATCAGCAATTACTAAATGTGAATCCCCGTTTAAAGTCTTTGTACCGTTAAAGGTTTCTAATTTACCATTACCAAAGACAAAAACTGTTGTATTACAATCCTTTAAATCATCATCATCACCATCTGCCACTGCTACTGCCCCTGCTACTGCCACTGCCACTACTACTGCCACCACCACCACCACTACTACTACTACTACTACTACTACTACTAATACAGATAATTCTTTTTCCTCATTACATTCTTCAATAACAAGAAAATCCAACACGCGTAAAGAAGATACAAACTCATCCATATCTTCTAAAAAAACTTCCAACTCAAATAATTCCATCATTTCAAATACAAGTAATTCACTTCCTAAAATAAATAAAACATTGAGTATATCCGTAACTTTGGCTGAAGCAGGTTTCATAATTGGTGATAATTTTCCTGTAAAAATTTTTATTAAACATTATAAACCATATTATCATATGGCAGGAATTATAACAACATTAGTAAGAATTTGTAAACTTGGTTCAGGGAAAGAAAATGATAATATATCTTCAGAAACCTTTAGAAAAGATATTTGTCAGAATGTTTCTCCATTATATATCGATCCAATAAGTTTAAAATGCGAATCCATTGTTTATTTAAAAATACCTTTAGATGCTTTTGCCACTTTCAATTCAATGAATAAATTTTTTAGCTTTCAGTATTATGTTGAAGTAATAATTAATTTTTCTGCTAAAAATTTAGTTTATACCGAATCAAATAGAATAATGGGTGGTGGAAGCAGTATTAGTTCTGATCATAATCTAAATGACAGAGAAGATGAAATATTAAATAAATTATCAAAATCTTGTAATGGTGATTACAACAACACAAATAATAAAATGACTAATAATAGTATCAATAATATTTCAAAAATGACAAAATTTGAAACAATTCAGAAAAAAGTAACTGGATTGGTAAATGATGTTGATAAAAAGGCAAATAAAAATATGAATACCAATGAATCGAATTCTGATGATATAGATTCAAAAATTCTTTATAACGATATGGTAAATGTAGAAAATTTAAAAGCTTTACGTAATGTGACGGGTATGGCCATTGAAATTGCTGTTGGTAATGTAAAAGCTGATGTACCAGAATCAAGCTTTCCCAGGGTTAATAGCTTAACAAATATAGTTAATGGAAACGAATCTGTTGAATTAGATACTTTGGTAAACTCACAACAAAAAAATATACCTACACCAACACAAGAGCATTTTTCAAGAGTAGCACTATCAACTTCATCTTCACTTCATCGAAATAAAAGAAATAACGATACTACTAGTACCACTACTAGTAATACTACTAATAATAATAATGATTTGAGGCTACATGACCTAAACAGTTGGTTGTCTTCTTATAGCAATGCCGAATATTCACAGCCGGCCCCTGAATACTCACCACCGGCTGGTGGATCTTCTACTGTTGTGACAAATAATGCTGAGCCAGCTAATACAGCTGCTGAAGATAAACAAGAATTAGAACGGCACAGACTTCAACAATTGGAAAGTGAACCACCAGAACCTTAGTGAGATAAAGTTTGGTAAATTTACATATTTTTCCAATTTTTCTTTTTTTACATCAGAATATCACATTCATTAATTCAAATTTATATAAACATTATAAACATTTTAGTTTTTTATTTATTTTTTCAATTAACAATTAATAAACTGTAATTTTATTCAAACATTTTTTTTAGCATTAAAAATGAAAATGAAAAAAAAAAAAAAAAAAAAATCGGAAACTTGATAAAAAATGTGATGAATGAATGCATTTACTATGTGAAATAAAACTCATCGCTGTATTAAAATAAAAATTATTGCTAAGACATAATCAACTTTTCTAATTAATTAAAGTGTTAAAAAAATATGAACGTTCAAGATAGAAGAAAAATTTTAGGTCCAGTTGAAGCTAAACCATTGGCTTTCCCAAAAGTAACCAGCATAACTACTGAAAAAAATGAAACTAGCAAGAAATTACCAGAGTTTACATGTCCAAATATGCAAACTGGTTTAATTTCAAACTGCAATGGTTCTTGTATTGTAGAGACAGAATTTGTTTCGATTTTAAGTTCCATTTATGGTCCAAGATCTACTAGATCCAATTTATTTGAATCACGTTGTTTAATTAATGTAGTAATAAAGAGTAATTTATTTTCAACAAGTGAATTAAAAGAATTAAGTGCTTTTTTAATTAATGTTTTAGAAAGTTTTGTTTGCTTTGAATTATATCCAAAGGCTGGTATTGATATTTTTGTAAATTTAAATATTGAAAAAGTGAATGATTTAAGTTGGTATATACCATATATATTAATGAGTATCGTTCTTGGGTTAGTAGATGCTGATATTGAAATTTCTGATATAGTGGCAGGTGCATTTATCAATGATAACGTTGTTTGTTTTGGTAAAAATGGAACTGAAGTTGTTGGTATATGGAAGGATAATGGTGATATTAATGACAGTAATACATTTTTACAAGTAATGGACGATTGTAAGGTTCAATATTTGAAGATAAAACAAATATTAACAAGTTATTTAATAAATTTGAAAAAAAACTAAAGATATTGAGAAATTAGAGAATTAAAAATTTTAATATGTAAAAGTTATATTTTATTTATATAAACAGTTGTGATTAATTACTATAGTATACTAAGATATTATACTTACACGAGGTTACCAAATTCACCTTTCATAGCTCTTTGTTTCAAATCCCAAAGAGTCATTTTCTCATCATCTGGTAAGATTGATATTTCACTATCATTTAATTGTAAGACTTGCTTTAATAATTCTTTTTGTTTTAATTGAACTTTTGGATCATCTGATAAAGTATTACTTAATGCATCATTATTATTTTCAATTTCAGCGTTAGAACCATCATTATTATTAGTATTTGCCGCAAGTTGTGTTAAATCATCTACTTTAGATATACCATTAGTTAATAATAATTCTGCTATTACATATGTTAATTGTGGATATTCTGAAAGTAAAATTTTTGATAAATCGCTATTTTCTTTAGACCAATTTTGGAAAATTTTTAATAATTGAATTTGTTTAGATTTATTTAATTTTGATAATTCACTTGAGATCATCATAGCTGGCGTAGTCATATTAATATTAACGTCAATTCCTGAAGGTAAATTTGGAAATCTTAAATTATTATTTTCATTTGAATCATTTTGATCTATTCCATTAGTTGAATTCCCACTCAAGTTATTTCCAGAAGTAGATATATCATTGTTACTTGAATAACCACATCTTAATAATCTAGAACCTAATTGATAGCCATTTAAGTTTCGTATGGCGGATGCACTTGATTCTAAATCTTTAAATTCAATAAATGCATAACCTTTTGATTTACCTGTTTGTGGATCAAACATCATTCTTAAATTCATTACCGGACCAACGTTATTACATAGATCCAAAATTTGTTGTTCAGTTTGATCATATGGAATAGAACCAAGATAAACAATTCTTGAAGGTGGATTGTTGTGTACGTTAGAATTTGAGCCAATATTTTGATTCATTTGGTGTGACGTTTTTTTTTTTGGAAAAAACTAATATATCTTTATTGATCTATATGAAGTACAACGATTATTAATTCGTAATACGTGTATAAGCACTACTGCAAATTATTAATATATATATATATGCAACTTTGGATCAGATACAGTTCAGCCATCCATTACTTTCAACGGACATGTTAAAGAGCCTCATTGAAATAAATTCAGAAATTCTCTTGTTTGCAGGGTAACAAAACGCAAAAAACACCACGTGACAAAGCCCTAACCAAGTTTTTAAAAACCCCCAAACCCACGTGACAAAGCCCTACTAAAAAGCACTTGCAAACCCTAACCGACGCTTTTAATTTTTGTTTTCAATTTTTTCTGCGGCAATTTCTGAAAAAAGGCTTGATAAACAGTTTTCCAGTTTTTTTTTTCATTTTTTTTTTTTTGCTTTAAGCGTAAAAATAAAATTGTAATGAATGAATGAGTGTGAAAATGCTTTGACATATTACATGAAAACAATCAAGATAATATTTGAAAGCGTCATTACAAACCACCTTATAGAATATTTTACTACAGTTTTCATAAATTACTCTTTTTTTTTCTTTTGAAACTGGTATTGTCTTTGAAAACAACTACTTGCGTGCGTATATTTTTATTTTTTTCTTTTTTTTCTACTGGCATTTACAAATATATATAGTTGACTATATATTTTCATCACTTCTAGGTAAATTAAATATAAATGTTGGATTCTAAAGAGGTTATAGATTACGTCAAAAATTTAGAGAAATCTAAAAGTAACGATGACGCAGTCTTAGACATTTTAAAGATTTTAGAGAAAGACGTTGTCCCAACTGAAAAATTATTAAGAGAAACAAAAGTTGGTGTAGAAGTTAATAAATTTAAAAAATCAAGTAATATGGAAATTGCAAAAACAGTGAAAAAGATAATTTTAGCTTGGAAAGATGCCATTAATAAAAATAAATTGAAAGCCAGACAGCAGCAACAACAACAACAACAACAACAAGGTATTTCATCCATAAATACTTCCAGCTCTACGAATGATAAATCCAATGAAAAGAGCAGTACCGATACCCCTTCATCAGAAAATAACGCTTTAAATATATCAAAGGATAATAATTCCAATGAAATAAAAAAACAAGATAAATTTCATTCTAAGAAAAAGAGAAACGCAGCTAATGATGGTGTTGCAACTTTAATTTATGATAATAAATTACGTAATCTTGTCATTAAAGCTCTTTACGATGGTTTAGCTAAAGAAAGTGAACATCCGCCAAAAGCAATTTTACAACTTTGTATTGACATTGAAACTGAAATGAATAAATTAAATAATGCTGCTGAAAATGAAAAACAATATAAGGAAAAATATAGAGTCATTTATTCCAATATAATTTCAAAAAATAATCCAGATCTAAAATTTAAAATAACTAATGGCGAAATTACTCCACATTTTCTTGTTACATGTGATGCAAAAGAATTAGCACCAGAACATTTAAAGAAAAAATTACAAGAAATTAAAGAAAAAAATTTATTTAATGCTCAAGGTGCAACTATCGAAAGATCAGTTACAGATAGATTTACATGTGGTAAATGTAAAGAAAAGAAAGTTTCATATTATCAACTACAAACAAGATCAGCGGATGAACCTTTGACTACTTTTTGTACGTGTGAAGCTTGTGGTAATAGATGGAAATTCTCTTAATTTCTACTGTTTTAAAAATAATAATCAAAAAACTAAAAACAACCTAATGAATGGGAAATATGTATTATTTTTTTCTATATGCAAAATTGTTCCTATAAATGAGCAAATATATATATATAT